>JAVXUO010002320.1:0-279201 GCA_033065855.1 Escallonia rubra | reverse complement strand
TGGCATCAGAGTCACCTGCTCAAGAGGCACTTATCACAGAAATGAGAGCTACATCTCTTGTTCTGCAAAATCCGCGGTCTTTTGTCGGCACTGCAACAAAGACATGCATGCGCACACACTGAAAAGTGAACATATATATCTATAAATAAATAGAAGAAACTGAGGTTTTCATCTACTCTAACAACTTAAAGCTTAGCTTAGGCTGTTATATGAGATAGTCAAGAGTACTGCTGATTAGGTTCAAGCCCTGGTTGCACGTGGAGATCAAGGTGTTCCGCTATCATGTGCACTAATAATAAGAGTGCAAATTGCACTGGTACAAAAGGGATCAACTGCAAGCAAAATTGAATTCAAGACTTTGCTGAGAGATCTTCCGCTCTAAAGCTTAAGCCGTTAGAGACCAGCTCACTGCCAATGTGATTTCGAAGTGGGTTTTGTAAAAATGTACCGGGTGACAGCCCTTGCCGTTCACGGAGTCGTAGATTCTGCGTCGCGATGAGGCAAACCCCGGGCGAGTTGACACGCTTGTACGGTGAAGAGCTGAGTTCTTGTTGGGGGGTGATCTGACTCTTAATCTCTGTCTCTGTTTTTGGGCTTCTGGATTTGCTCTTTTTGGCAGTAGAATGGCTTGTTTTGAAGCAGCCATAGCTTCGACTGAAAGAGTGAGTGATGTGTGGCCCCTCTACTCCTTTTAACCTGCTTTGCTTTTTGTCATGTTTTAACGGAAATTCAGCTGGCACATGCGAAACGGTTCCTAATCGTTACATGCAAGGTTATGTGTAGGGACAAGACTGCCCTTTTCTTCTTCCCCTGAATGACTTCTGCCGTTGATCTCTCCACGGATACCCAAAACTGTATAGATCCCAAGATCCAATACATTCAATGGCTCCCTATTTTTAAAGGAACGAGGGCCCTAACCTAGCTACATCTGTTCGATGTGAGTTACATATTGTCAAAGAGTTCTCGGCTATTTATTGTTTTGTGTGTTCGATGTGAGTTACATACCGCCAAAGAGTTTCTCGGCCATTTATTTTTTTGCGTATCATGGGGGTACAGGCGGTGATTGCTGGGTTGAATTCGGCTGGGTGCAAGTCGTTTGAGACAATGGCTGAGAGTTAGAGCGGAAGAATAAAGCTTGAATGGGGGTGTATGTGCGTCACTATATGACTGCCATTTTTTTTCTTGTTCCGGTTTCTTTTTCATAAATTGCATGAAAAAAAGAAGGTTGGAATATGAAACTTTCGTATACATTGTGGCTTAGAAGTCCAAGGGCCCGATATGTGCGCGCTACATGACTGCCAAAATGTGCTTCGCCAACCGTAATTCGTCATGATACGCTATACAAACCCCATCAAATATACGCTGAGACAAGCAAGATCAAGCCTGTTCATTTGTGTGCATCTCATCCATTTCTTCAAGATTAGCACTAGCTGGGATGAGCCCCCATTAATTTTCACTCATTTATATATACATCTGAAGCTGTTCACTGGTTTGGATCTCTATACAGTCTTGCTACGGAACCCATCTTCAACTGTCATCTTTCCGCAGAACATCCCCGAGACTTGGCATTACTTCAGACCACCTTGAGGTTCTTTTCTTCAAGGGCAAGGCTTTAGCCTTTTCCACAAAGATTTTGGAAATGTAAGAAGGTACACCAAAACTGTAAATCAGCATACTTTCTAATCAATTTTCCGTTTTAAACTAATAAGAGCTCCACCAGAATATGGAGGAAATAATCAAGTGAAAAGAGTGAAGACTGCTTACCGCAATCCACCTCAAATGTGAAGAAAGCATTGATCAACTATCAATCTACATGGCGTAAATAGAAGAGAGAATCAAGTGAAGCGCGCCAAGACTGCTAAACATAATCCAGTTAATGTAAAGCCTAAACCCATTATCCACTAAACTCGTTGATTTTGAAGGTTCTGCGGGGTGTTTCAGGCTGGAAAGCACCGACACCACAAGCCACTTTAAGCACACACATGAACCAGTAACAGCTGAAAACTTGATAAACCATGCTGCTTAGTGCCATAAGCAGAGCCCCGATTCTATTAGCCTTCACATTGGCTTGAATGTTTGCTATCCATGGAAGCAAAGCAATAGAAAGATACTTCACCCAAAAACAAAATACACAAACAAAAAAAAAAAAACAGAAAGAACAAAAGAGAGAGAAGGACAAGATTAGGACTGCCATAATAGTGCAGACGTTGCTAGAAACTGGTAAACCGAGGGTCTGGATAACAAGATGATGATCAATATGGATCGGAAAAGTAAAGACCGAGGCCAAGCTGGTTTAAATGTAACCTATAGCCTTCAAGCATAGAAAGCCAAGACAAGAGAAGAGGACATAGAGAGGAGGAGGCCACAACAAAAGAAAACCGTAAAACAACACAACCTCACCAAAGGATTCAATCAACAATTATTTCAGGAATGAGGCAAACAAAAAACCTGTCAGTGACTACACAAAAGGCTTCGAAACAAACCAAAAAAAGCCAGTTCAAGTACTCAATTGACCACAGTTTCCCCTTCTGTTTTAGCTTCCAAGTGAAATCATGGACTCAGTACTTCATCTTACATGTCATTTATTCGCTCTTAAGTAGCCTAAACCTCAATGATAGACTCATGTCGGAGAACACTTGATAAAAAAGATAGACGCTGACTAATAAGGCGTGGATTTCTTAGTGTAAGCCATCTGCGCTTTTTGCAATTACAGCACATACCCATCCTCAATCCTCAACTCTAAGTGCTATGACACAGCCAATGCAGGTTTCATAGATTAACTAATAACTACCCTTTCCAGTGAAATCCAGACTTTAAAAACATATAGTGATAAAGCATCGAACTCAAAACCAATTTCTATCCAAGAATTTAACACCATTTTGTAGCTTATAACATCATTCTGCTTGTCTTTCTTTATTCCCAATATTTTTCTTAACTTGAAAATAATCAAATCCATGAACTAAACAGAATATAGAAAGGGTCCACAGAACAATCTAACCGTCTCCAATACCAATTACACTAACAATCCAGTCTAAATTTCGATTAGAAAGATGCATTTTTCATTGAAATATGATTTACATAAACATAAATATCATATTTTTTCATACCTGCCTGGGGTCAGCGTCAATTTGTCAGTACAAACAAACAAGTCAGAAAATTCGCCATCAACTCCTAGAAAGATAAGGAAATTCAATACAAGAGCAAATGACCAAATTGAAAAAGAAATGCTATAGGGATTCTTGAAGCTCTTTAGAAGAGTCCTCTTTCTTCTTGTTCAACTCTTCCTCGTACTTCTTCAACCTCTCGTCCCATTTCTCCTGTGTATAAAGTAAGAACCGCCCAAATAAACGAACTACAGCTAAATTTATCGTCAAAAAAGCAAACGAGTAAGAATTAATGAAACGGAGGTAGCATAGTAAAGTAAGTCGGACCTTGTAGCTGATTTCGAGGCGGTGCATGACGTAGAAGCCAAGAGCGCCGCCTACAAGGGTGCCTGTAATGATCCTGGCGTATCCCCATGCCGCCGATCTCCCCATTTTCACTTCTTTGCTGACCCAACTAGATGGCTGGTTTTGGAGCAAAGGCGGTGATGGGCCTGTAGCCTCAAAGCCCCAAGGCTAAGGTAGTCGGCTTTTGTAACTCCGGTGGGCTTTCACGCCTTCTATTATTTTGGAGGAAGCTCAAATGATTATTATAGAGAAACATCACTAAATCCCTTGAAGTTGAGAAGTAATTATATGCGTGTGTATCGACTATAAATGATATCAATTTTGATTGTATGGGATATAACCGGGCTCGATGTTTAGCAATAGGTGAAGGTAAGGTTATCGGTCGAGCGACATTTTATTTTTTTTTTGAGTTAATGTTGATCTATATTTTGAATTACAGCTCCAGTATATTATAAGAACTCAATATTTGAAAAGTACCAAGTCAATATTTCAAACTAATTTTTGACCAAAACTAGTTCACTGGCTAATGGACATTAAAATCGAAGGGTAAGACCGTCGTTATGGAAAATAACCCTAAACAGGTCCACGTGTCTTTAGGACATCATATTAACCACGTGGTACCGTCACGACCATGCGGATGTCTTAATTTCATGACTAAAAAAAAGGAAAAAACTACTTCTTGCTCACACAAACAATTCTCTTATATATGTGCGTGTGTATATATAAAATTACGAGGTAAGATCTAAGAAAGATGTGGATTGCAAAGCACAATTTTGAGATATCACCTATTAAATCCAAATATTCGACGCCAAACAAAGCAACTCCATGGCCACAATCTGTGGTTTCGATCACCATCAAAACCATGCCAAAAACTCATATCCTCTTCACTCATTCGAAGATGCTTTAACAACTGGCAGAGACAATAATTGTGATGCCTCTTCTGATATGACCGAAGAATGAAATTATGTTGAGTAGTTGGGTTGAATCAAGCTCAACCAAAAGTATTGGGTCTATGTTGTCTGCAACTAACCATTATTTGTCCGCAATAAACATGACATTTTCAACAGCAACTTAACTTCATCATGTGAAACTACTCCTAGTTTGGTCATCAAACCAAATTTTACCTATTTGAAGAATTCTAAAACCAAAAGAAGAAGCACCATACTGCACTCTGCAACTGTCTACCAAATTAAAGTTTTCAAGGAAAGTAGAGCACAGTTGACTTAGAAATCATTGAATATCAACAAGTTACGCTTGTAGAGAACCTTTTCATTTCAAAATGAAAAATTACCATATACTTAAATATAAGTAAAACTATAGGATATGTTGAATTTTTTGTGGTTTTGGTTTGCAATTTTAAAAAAAAACCCTCTTTCGGTTTTCATTTTTCACAAAACATATGTGTTTGGTAGGGAGTTTTTTCCTTATTTTTCTCTTCAACAATGAAATGTCCTTTACTTTTTCGACACCCTTCGGCCACCTCTGAAGTACCAACGCCAGTCATCACCACCACCACCACCATAATAAGTTTTCCACTTCCTTTCTAAAACCAATAAAACAACCCTAGAGAGGGAGGGGGGAATGAATAGGGTTTTGAAAATTAATGAGGAACTTAAACTAAGCTCAATAATGAATCTCAATTAAACCAAGAAATATTTCAATGAAGATACTTACTACACAATATCAAGCAAGTTTAGAGCGATATGTAAATACATCCGCCTCTTCAAGGAAGTTTCTTGCAAGAGCACTAGAATTCACTAGTAACAATTTTCTTCCGAGTTAAAATCAAAACCCTTACAACACTTGGTGATATCCCCACACTAAGTACAAGCCTTGAATCCACAAAGCTCGCCCAAGACTTGATCACAATCCTTTTACAAACATTAATTGTGTACAGAGAAACCTTCTTGAAAGGAAATGAGTACAAATGAAGTTTTAGTACAATAGAGAAGAGAGATGAGAAAATTGATTATTTGAAGAATGATCACTCTCAAACAAAGAATTGCTCACAAAGATGCTCCTTTTAATGATGTAAAATCATGAAGATGAAGAGAGAAAAGTTTAATCTATGAGCCTTGATATTTTTCCAATTAATGGAAGCTTAGAATGTGACTTCCATAGTATACGATGAAGCCCTAAATCATTTATATAGAGAGGATATCAAAAATAGCCTTTATTGAAAGATTTGGCATGATTTTGGGCAAAACTAGCCATTATTTTATAACCAACGGTCAATAAAGTTTACTGCATTTCCAATATAGTTGACTGCATTACCTTACTGCCTATTTCTCGACTGCCTCAAAAAATACCCTTTCTCATTTTGGGCATAACTTTCTCTAGAAAAATCAGATTGAGGCGCCGTTTGTTGCATTGGAAAGCTAATGAAAATTTTATCAAATTATGAAAAGATTAGAACCAAAAAAAAATTAAAAAAAAATGAGTGAGCTCCAAAATTCACTCATTTTCAAGAACTACACTTCTGTGAATGGTTGTGAACTCACATGCAATGCACAAGGTGTCCTAGGGTTATTTTAGGTCATAGTTATTAATCCAAGTATCAAACCAAGACTAGTTACATAATAGTAAAGATCAATCATAATTCATGATTACTTAGCCTATGCATTGTTTGTTACTCTTTGATATTGGACTTGATGAAGCTTATATAGCATGTCCACTACAGCTTTAAGCTTTGTTGGCTTTAACCCACATATCCAACTTTTCAAATGTGTCCTCATGAATGTGTATGTATATACCTACTAAGAATCTACTCAAAGCACACATTAGAATATAATCAAGGTAACACTTTCCTTCTTCTTATTCTTTTTCATCGCTTCCTATATGCCTTCCCAACCCAACAGACAAGCCAACACCACCATCAATCTAATGCATAAAAGAATAAATGTGATCAACTAGGACGGTTGCAAAAACAAAAAGATTATGAGGCAATTCCAGTAGTTATGAGTTGGTCTTAAGTCAAACATCGATGCCTAGAATGATTGGGATGATTCATCTTAGTTCCTAAATCAATCAGTTACCAAGGTTGAATGGGTTAAATCTATAATGTAAATATAGAAGTGGGGTCTAAACTTTATTAATAAAGTAACCATGACATTCTGGAATAAATGTGCCAAAGAGTGACAGTAATATAGAAAAGCACCGAAGCCGAGGGGAATTTCTTAAGAAGTGGTTTGTCAAGTGGTAGTGAAACAATCAAACTATCCTTAGAAACCTTAATCCCAACATCATCACCACCCATCTCCACCAACAATCGAACCACTATAAAATGGACCCACAGTAATAACCATTGATCGGTGATTTCGGGTAGTGGTGGTATTGGATGTTGGAAATGTGTTTCAAATTTGCTATTTAAATCTGCAAGTAAAATAAAGTTCATTGAACTTTATATTTTCAAAATATAAATTTCATGAACTTGAGACTTATTAAGTTTCCAAATGGTTTTATTCTTTAAACATTGTTTTTCTAAATGAATTTAAATATTCATGAAATTAGGTTCATGTATACTCATTGGATAAGTTTTACTTATCTTTTAGTTCATTGTATTTTATAAGTTCAGTGATGAATCTTGAATTGGTATGGTTCAAAGAACTTGATAAGGTTCAAATAACATACATTTTTCTACCACTATATAAAAGGATAAATGATTGGAAGTTGATAACAAGAGAAGCGACACAATCTTCACTTAAGAGAAAAATAATTGAACTAAAAGCTTGTTTCCAAACTTTTGCACGTGGGAGAGACTTCAACTATCCATAAAAAGCATTTATCCGCCTCCAAGCCCTAGTTCTTTAAATATGTTAATGCAAGTATTATTGTTCATTATCTCTGAATTTTACATGCATTAGTTCCAAAAAATTGAAAACGTTTTTCTCTCTTGGCTACTTCATCAAATAGAGTTCCTAAGACTAATCACCCGAATTTTGAACTTTTGATGGAAAGAACTTTCAGAGATAGCAAACTAAGATGGAGTTTTTGCTTCATCAACTTAAGTTAGCTTATGTGCTAACTCAACCATGTCTAGTGATTCTAATTGGAGAGTACTCGTCCGATCAAGTGAAAGCAATAATGATCATATTGAAAAGTGGAATGATGATGACTACTTTAATCTACAAAAATCACATCCTTGGTGGAATGGCAGATTCTTTTTGTGATCAATACTCTAAAAAGAGCAAGACTACGAAAGAGTTGTGGGATATTGTAAAGTCAGTCTTTCAAGCGGAGGAAACAAGTTCAAAGGAATTTTTAGTTTCGAATTACATGGACTTCAAGATGACTGATGATAGACCCATTTTTGTTCAAGTTTGTCAGTTTCAATTGATTGCTAACAAAATAATTGCTACATGTATGGTTCTTGATGAGAATTTGCATGTAAGTGCAATTGTTGCTAAACTTCCACAAACTTGGAAGGATTACCACAACAAACTAAAGCATAAGAAAGAAGTTCTTGCTTAGGATCAACTTGTTCAGCACTAGCATATTGAGGAAGAAACTAGAAATCATGAGAAAGAGCTTGCAGAAGAAACAATTGTCAAGCTCGTGTTGTTATAGACAAAAATGAGAAGAAAATTTTTGTAAGATACAATCACAAAAAATTCTTGAAGCAAACAATTCTAAAGATTTCAAGCCTTCAAGCTCAAATCCAAAGGCAAAGAACAAGGAATGTTACAACTGTCACATGATTGGTCACTTTGCCAAAGATTGACATCAAATCAAGCATGGAAGTGATAAGAAGAAAGGTATAAAAGAAAACAGCAGTGATCTTGGTGCAGTTATGACTGAAAGTTTCATGGTTAGGAATGAAACTGAAGGGTGAGTTGACACTCGTGCTTCCCATCATATTGGCGGAGACAAAAATCTCTTCAAACATTATAAACTAGTGGGGGATGGCATGGTAATCTACGTGGATAACTCCTCATCTGCCAAGGTAATTGGAAAAAGTATGGGTGAATTTTAGATTACTTCTAGAAAAGTTATTACCTTGAAAGATGTGCTTCATGCTCCAGATATTCATAGAGATCTTATCTCTAGTGCTCTTCTGTCTAAGCATGGTTTCAAGATGGTCTTTGAAGCTGACAAATTCATCTTGTCAAAGAATGGTATGTTTGTCGGCGGATACTCTATAATTGGCATGTTCAAGCTCAGTGTTGAAAATGAAGTTATTTTTGCCTATATTGTTGAGTCTTTTGAATTATGGCCTTATAAGAAATTATGTTGGGTCACATGAACTATAATTATATTGGTCACATGGTAAATAAAGGCCTTATAAGAAATTATGATAAACACATCATGATCAATGTGTGATCTATAGCAGGTGCACGATCACTAAGAAACCCTTCAAATCTATTGAAAAGACCTCTAGTCTTCTTGGATTAGTTCAAAAGGATATTTGTGAAATCGACTTCATTTTACGATGTAGTAAACATTAATTTATTACCTTTATTGATGACCACTCTAGATATGCTTATGTGTATCCTTTGAGATGTAATGATGAAGCTTTTGAGAAATTTAAGTCATATAAAGCAGAAGTTGAAAATAAACTAAACTCAACAATCAAGATCGTGCGTTCAGACCAGTGTTATAAAAGGCGCGCCTAGGCGCAAGGCGCAGCTAAGCGCACAAAGCGCGCCTCGCCTAGGCCTAGGCGCAGCGCCTTCAATAAGGCGCGCATCTTCTGAGCCCAGGCGCTAGGCGCATAGCGGGGCGGGAGGCGCAAAGCTAGGCGCACGATGTGTAACCGTTCGATTTGGCTTCTTGTCTTCACGTGGACTGTTGATTTCTCTTTCAGTATTTTTACCCTTTTTGTCTTTACCAAGTCAAAACAATTTTTTTAAGACTAAAATATAAAACCTAACTAATTTGTTAGCGATAAAACACTTTTTATCGCTAATTGCTCACCAACTACGTTAACCTTTATGTGAAAGCTGTTGAAGACAGAACACACATGGCGAAATTAGGAGACCTAACTGATTTGTTAGCTTCACTTTATATTGTTCATAAGGCCAAAGCCCAGTCTTGAGAAAAGATTTGAATTTTTAGTCCTTATATTATGCTCATTCCCATTGAGATCGATCTTATTTTTAAAAGCAGAATTTATTTTATTGTTGGAAGCTTGTTAAATTAGAATGTTGGTATTTGAAACTTTCTCTAATGTTTAGAAGTTTGTTAATTGTCATGTTCTAAATTTTTTTTACTTATTTTTTTTATTTAATGCACTTTTATTTATTTATTTTTATATATTTTAATATTGCGCCTTGCTTCGAAAAGGCGCGTGCCTGCGCCTTGCGCCTAGGCTCCAGGGACCTTTTGCGCCTTAGGTGCGCCTGCGCCTTTAATAACACTGGTTCAGACAGAGGAGGTGAATACATGAAATCTGAATTTCATGAACTTTGTAAAACGAATGGTTTTGTTAGACAGTTAACTGCTTCATATACACCGGAACAAAAAGGTGGTGTAGAAAGAAAGAACAAAACTTTAACTGAGATGATTAATTATATGCTAACCAGTTTCGGACTAACAGAAAATTTGTGGGTGGAAGTTATGTTGTTTGCTTATCACACTTTGAATAGGATTTCTTAGAAGATAAATAATCTGACACCCTATAAAGTTTAGAATGGCAGAAAACCGAACATATCCTATTTCAGAGTATAGGGTTGTTTGGCACATGTTAGACTTCCTGATAAAGATACTCTAAAGGTTGGATACAGAGGATTGGACCGTATCTTTATTGGTTATTCGACTAGCAGTAAAGCTTATAAGTTCTTGAATTTGGAGACACATTCTCCTTATATTACTAACAAATCAGTCCATGCAAATTCTGGAGAATATATTTCCAAAGAAAGATCGAAATATTGAAAGTGACTTCTCAGCTGGTTTGAAGCGAAAGGCCTCAGATCAACTAGAAAGATAAGGACTATGTTACATATAGAGAGGCCATGTCTTCCAATGATACACCTTTCTGGCATGAAACTACTGATGATGAAATGCACTCGGTTATGTCCAACACCACTTGGATTTTGATTATGCGACACCCTCAACCCTGGTGACATCATCGGGCTGAGTTATCGATCATAATCACATTCAAAACCCTGTGTTGAATACATAGCAACTACATCCTCATACTCATACATCATTAATAGACGCTCTAAAATGCGTCCTTACAAAAATTTTCTTACAAACTTACATCGTACTACAGGGGAAGACTTTCAGGTCTCTAAACGACATGAATGTTTACAACCTAATATACGACTGTAGTCGTAAGACTCTTATCAACATATCTCGCAGCTCAATATTTACGTCACCATTTCTAGCTTGACTTACCTCACTCAACTGATCCCCTTGCTTAACTTTTGTAACGCCCCAACTTAGGGTTATCTCAACCCAGCTGGAGCATTACAACACATAGGCTAATCACATCATACTGATAATACAACTCATTCTAACTCACTTGGTAATCAAACCATATTATACAAAATTAAAGAGTTTACTATTACAAAACACACCTAGTAAGCTCTCTGTCAAATCTCAAAGTTGACATACTGTACTACGTAAGTACAACTTAATTCACAAATGTACAAGTGTCCCTTTGCCCGTCTTCTCATCGTGCCTCACACCTTCTCCTTGCCTTTCGAGGGACCGGCTCCTTGATCTAAAATGTTATTATGGGTAAAAACCCGTCAGCCCACTGGCTCAATAAGATAATCAAAGATATTTAATATAACTTTCAACTCAAGAATACTGATAATGCATGCTATTGCAATTCAATCGCATTAAGCAGTTCTACATGTGCACATAACACATATCACATGTTCACACTTAGTTGAGCATTACAAGAGTTTACCATTCCAGAATTCAGTCACATCAATAGACCACCCTTATGTCACCACACCCGGGATATAAGATCACAACCTTTGCCTTGGCCAAAGGCAAAGTAACCGAAAACAATTGAATACCGATACTGCCTCGGGTAGCAGTCGGAGATACAACTGTTCGGCTCATACAGTGCACCGCTACTCAAACACAATCAAATCAACCCCCAATCATTTGAATGGGGTGGCATAATAATCATCAACAATATATCAATCATCCCTTACAATGAAAGTATGTAACATCATCTTCATAACATCTTGAACATGTAAAATAATCATTTATATTCCACAATTGAGCTTCAATTATAGAACTTAACGAACATGTTCAAAACCATATTCTAACCATGTCTAATTTGACATAATTTCATAATTCACACATACCATAACATATTTCACGTCTTCCATAACCTCCAATATGTTAAACATGAATAGATTCACTTATTAACAAGTCGCTAACAAGTATTTAAAAGTTTGACAAAGAATTCATACTAAAAGAGCTACGCTAACATAGCATATATCCATATTCATGCCTTAAAAGTCCTTTAAAAAGCTTTAACTATCTTACCATAAAGAAGAGATGAAAGAACCAAATTTTCAGATTTGAAACACCTTCAAAATACTCCTCAAGACACGTTCAAAATACTGTTTGAAGCTCATAGAAACTTTCCAAATCAACTGCTTGAGGTTCCCTTTAAAAAACAAGCCTTAATTCTAGATTTTGGGAGGTTTTTGGTTGCTTTTCTTGCACTTTTCTCTAAAAAACGAGGTAAGAGAATTTAAGCATGTCAATTGGATCTTTTATATCAAATTAGAAGCAAGTATGAGGTGTTAAGTGGAGGTGAAGAGGTGGAAAAGTCAAGCACGACGTGGCTTTAAGCACGACGTGGCAAGACACGGTTGTGCCACGTAGTAAGCACGACAAGGCTCAAAGCACATGGTGGCAAGACACAATTGTGCCACCTAGGAAGCACGACAAGGCTCAAAGCACGAGGTGGCAAGACACTGTTGTGCCACCTAGCAAGCATGACAAGGCTAAGCAAAGCATGATAAGGCTGGAAGCATGAGGTGGCAAGACACGGTTGTGCCACCTAGTAAGCACGACAATGCTAACCAAAGTACGACAAGGCTCGAAGCACGACGTGTCACAATGCTAGGTTGACACGTCACAAGCACGAGGTGGCACAATTCTTTGCAAAAAGAAAAACAATTCACAGTAAATCCAGTCAACAACGGGTTACTCCCAGCTAAAGGTTTCGCCATTTTTCGTTTTCAACTTTTCTGAAAATATTTTTGGTCATCCCAAGTGATCATTTAAAGTTTCTAAACATCAAATACTCTTTTCCATTTCTAGCACTTCGTTCACCTTCTTAGAAAATTTACTCAATTCAAGGTGTATAACATTTAAGCATACATTCAAATATGTTATCATGCATAGTTCATCATAACCATTTTCTCATAAAGTGGTTTATCTAATCATACTTAAATATGAAATCAAAGCATATAAAATGTTGGGTTCTCACAACTTTTCTAGCTTGTTTCTTTTCCCTTTCTAGAGGGTTCTCTTTGATCAACCTTATAGCCTGCACAACACAACATAAGGAATGGGCACAAATCGCCCAATAAAGACAACACGAGGAGTATCATGTACAAGTGATTCGAGAGACTCGGAGGAATAATGATCATCTCAACGATAACAATGAATCAAAAGTATACAATAAATTTCAGCATCAACATAACTTGTCAAACGATAATTTTTTTTTCGTTAGACTGAGTGACTTTAAGGCCCAACTGAACAGCATTACTGCCACCTCCTCATGGACAAGACTGACCGACTATGCAAGTGAACACAAAAATAGGAAATTGAAAAGATAAACATCAACGAAATATAAGTCATTAAAATCATTAACATCAAAAGAAAATCAAATGCAATGCAACTCAGACACGACATACTAGACTCGACCAAACACGACAGACTCGACTCGCGTGCCATACATCCTATTAACCCTACGGTTATTTAACCTAGGATTATATTTGGTTTTGATGATAACTAACATTGATGTTTATGTTGTCTAACATGCATTGAGTTGATGAAGCAATAGGAACAATCTCATACTCATGCAAACGGACTATTAGACGAGTAACACGGTCAAAGACTCTCAACGGAACGCATCAAAGAAGGAATTCGTTGATTGAATTTTACAACGCTTTATTTCCTTCTTTGTAAACTAGACGTACAGAGATGATCGTTACGATGATTGTATACCTAGAACTTGCCCATAGGTTTCCCTTGCATGCATAAAAGTTTTTCATTCTTTAAAAACTAGGAAACTGCATTTTCTGGAATGCAGTCGACTGCATTGGAATGCAGTCGACTGCAAGTTGGGCAGTGAGGTATTACAGTCGACTGCATTGGAATGCAGTCGACTGCAATACTTCCAGTAGCCTATTACAGTCGACTGCATTTGGATTACAGTCGACTGTAAGTTGAAAATTTGAATTTCCAACGGCTACTTTGGGATTACAGTCGACTGCAATGGTGCATTACAGTCGACTGTATTTACCGTTTGGCGCAATTAATGCCCTACCTAACTCCAAACGGTCATATTAATTCCCAACTCTATAAATACTCATTTTGGGCTTAGTTTTGATTCATCAATTGCATTCAAAGCTCTCTTATCTTTCATATACTCAAAGATCAAAGCAATTGTTCAATCTCTCTTGTTTTTCATTGATTTCTCATCCATTTTAAGAGAGCATTTATTGTGAGCTTACATTTGAGAGATATACACTTTCATAAGTCATCATACACTCATCTCTCTTGTTCTAGTGCTTAAACTTGTACTCATCTACTTATTGAGAGTGAAATTTTGTACACAATTCTTCATCTAAAGGTTCTTGTATCAAAGCTTGGGGTTGTCAAGCTTTAGAGCTTTGGGATTGTCAAAGCTTGTTCTTGATGTGGGCATAGCATCAAGGGATTGTAAGAGGTTCGATCTTGACCCGCAAGGAAGATCATACTAGTGGATTCTAGAGCCTTTCAAGGGACTTCCTTGAAGGGGTGGACGTAGGCTTGAGGGTATATCAAGCCGAACCATTTAAATCTCCTTGTCAAGTATCTCTAAACCCTTCTCTCTTTACTTTATCGTTTTGCATTTGTGTTGAGATTGGCTAGTTTGCTTACTTGTGATATTGTGTTTGAGGTTTGTTGGTTGTAGCTCTTCAAGTGTTATTCTTATCCTCTCTTAGTTTGAAGTATTTACTTGTTAATTTTTAAAGTAGTCTTAAAACCCTATTCACCCCCCTCTAGGGTTATCTTTTTGGTTTCACATCCTCTTTGCCAGTGATCATATTTCACAGGCCATCCTCCTCATTTTTTATGTCCCATGATACGGGATGTTCATCTCAGTCTCAAATAATCAAAAGAGACGATGTCATCAAGAAGGAAACTCACAACAGTATTTGTCCTTAACCGCGTTACAACTGAAACAACAAGGCTTCATCAACGGGGCAGACTAGGGAAAAAATATTCCACCTTATGTCCTTAACAGCACAATCCAAACAAGAGATACCGGGTCAAAAGATCGACCGGTGTTTTAAACATAACAATAGGGATTCCCCACAAGTATCATCAACATGGCGGACTCGGGAAAATTTAACCACAAGTCCTCAACAACGCTCTTAAATAGGAAAAATATCGGTCCTCAATAATTACCGACATCTTATGACCACCACGCAATAATCTCCACATGACATCACCAAACCACGACAGGGTGGACTCGGGAAAAATTGCCGCAAGCCCTCAACAATGTTCTTAAATAGGAGAAATGCCGGTTACCAATAAGTGCCGACATTACAGCACAACAACGCATCCTCTCTACGTAACATCATTAATCAACGACATGGCAGACTCGGGAAAAATTTAACCACAAGTCCTCAACAACGTTCTCAACCAAGAGAAATATCGGCTAACAATAATTTCTGACATCTCACAACAACCCCCACGCAATATCATCACCAACGTTAGGTATGCTAACCGAATCGAATCATAGCATATTAAGACAAGAATTATTCTTACCAAACTTCATCAACGGGGCAAACTAAGGGAAATTATTCTACTTTAAGTCCTCAACAGCATAATTCGATAAACGAATACCGGTCACAATAACTACCGGTGTCAAATCATAACAACAAGAGTCTACAAAAACATCATCAACATGACATGCTAATCGAAACAATGAATTAGCATATCAGAACCACATTGTCCTTACCTGATTGGCTTATAGCCGAAGCAACTCGCAACCTCTGATCGCCACGAGCGGCATCACCTAGTCAAATAATACCCTGCTCATCAGACATCATTCAACATATATGCACTCTTATTCTACCCTTTCCCATTTGACCGTCATAGTATCTTACGACAGCTAGTTAATATGATCTGATAACCGGATCCTTAACCTAGCCTTATCGACACATTATTGATAACAACACTCTCATTTTCGACGTATTAACACCATTCCTCACTTCCCGTCACTCCGAAAGCTAAATAATGCGCGTTCCTAAAAATTTAGCCCCAACATGGCAAATGACCAAAATACCCCCTACTAGCCGCTACACCACCACCACCCCAAAACCGCTTTAAAACCACTTTCCAGATGTACTACATTCATTAATGGACCAAATAGTCCTTCAGAAAATTTAAAGTGAAAATTACCAAAATACCCCCTCTAGGCGATAAATTACCAAAATGCCCCCTGAGGGTTTCTGGTACCAAAAAATCCCAAAACCACTTTAAAACGCTATTTAAGCATGCCGAATTCATTTTTGAGCTAAAAAATATTTTATAAAATTTTTGCTTGAAAATTTCGAACCAGTGTTCGAACCGAGCGCTTAAAACTCGATTCGGCAGAAAATAGCTAATGACTTTGGAATGACCCAAAATTTTGTGAAATGGAAGTTCTTATCATCCTATAGTCCTCATAAAAGTTTTGCACAAAACCGTGCCAATTTGATATTTTAAATTTTGTTGTAAAATTCCACCATCACCGAGTCCGTTTACTCCCTTCTCGATCTCGAAAATATCCAAAAAGTTTCCAAAATATAGGTCTTATAAAAATAACTGGGGTCTTTTTTCACACTTTGGCTAAATCTAACCAGAACTATTTTTAAAAATTCACATTTTAAACTGATTAATTAATTTCCACCTTTAGTGACAAAAACAATCACTATTCACATCAAACTCACACACTAGTTCACCTTTTTTTTTCTTCATACAGTCCATCTTCTTCCTCACTCCACTCACTGCCGAGTACAAGAACCCACAACAATTCCACATTCTCCTCCACTTTCATTCACAAACCCACCACAGCTCACCGAAATCCACATGTTAACACATTTTTACACACACTTACACACATTAAATCACCCCAAACTCACATATCAATCCACCCGTAACAGACCCACACACACACACACACTTAGAATACATACATTGAACACACATTAAACACTAAAATCCTAACAACTTTTCCTTCCTTTTCCATTCTAGGCTCTCATAGATCCAAAATACAACATAATTTTATCAAAATGCCCTCCCCTCGGACCCATATACGCACACCGAAACCCATACATATACACAGCATAATTATTCAACCAAAATAAACTCACAATGTTTCACAATTAATGGTTCGAGATGGAGGGATTACCCTGTTAGGGTTTAGGATTTTTCTTTCTCTTCTTCTTCCTCTTTTTTCTTCTCTGTTTTCTATGTTCTTCTTCACGGCCACTATTCCCGAATTTCCTCTATTTGTGTTTTTAACCCCACAATCTTTTTTTATAATTTCCCTCATTAATCTCTATCCAACAACTTTTTTATTATTTGATGTACTTACTCAGCACTAAACCCACCAGGAGGTGCAACTTTGGGTTGATTTCTCCCAGGATCGTAACTCCTCTTGCCAATTTTCAAAATTTACACTTTGGCCCCCAAAGTTTCCAAAATTACACTTTGACCCCAAGACCACATTAACCCCACTTTACCCCCTAACACCTAATTATCACCAAAATGATGCTACTTAATAAAAATATACATCCCGTTCACCATTATTTTTTAAAATTATATTTTAACCTCCAAGGCCACACTAACCCCTTATTTAGCTCCCTAACACTTAATTATCACCCACATAATGCTACTTAATAAAAATAGCCCCCTTAATTAATCTAAATCATGGTTAGATTAATTTTTGGTACTTTCAGGGTATCACGTGTTAATCCTCCAGTAGGTTGTAAAGGGTTCAAACAAAGGAAAGAATTTGACTATTTCGATACATTTGCTTCGGTTACACAGATCACCTCTATCAGACTTCTTATCACCTTGGCTGTTGTCTATAATATGTTCATTCACGAGATGGATATTAGAACAGTTTTCCTTAACGGTGACGTACAAAAATAAGTTTATATGGAGCAGCCAGAATGATTTATCACTTTTGGAGAAGAGTATAAAGTTTGTAAGCTACTGAAATCTCTATATGGCTTGAAACAGGCTCCTGAGCATTGGCATGGGAAGTTTAGAAGTGTGGTGATTGTTAATGGTTATATTGCTAATTGAGAAGATATATGCATATTCAGCAAATTTAGAGCTAGTTCTGGTGTTCTGATTTGTTTATATGTTGATGACGTGCTCATCTTTGGTACCGAGTACCGACATTGACATAATTAATGAAGCTAAAAACTTTCTTGCTTGAAATTTTAGTATGAAGAAACTTGGAGAGACTGATGTTCTTGGAAACAAGATCATAAGATCTCAGAATGGGATTTTTCTTACACAATCAAGTTATATTGTGAAGATCCTTAAAAGGTTCAATCATTATGATCATGATCCTGTTCCTGCTCCTACTCCTATTGATCCAAGTATTAAGTTGGTATATAATAATGGGCAAGCTATTAATCAACTTGAATATTTACAGATTGTCGGCATTCTTATGTATGCCATGTTTTTTACAAGGGCATATATAGCTTATGCTATTGGCACTTTGAGTAAGTACACAAGTAATCTAGGAAAAGAACACTGAAATGTTCTATTACGAGCTTTGAGGTACCTAAAGGGTATTGTGAGCTATGGTTAGCATTTATTGAGGGCTATAGTGATGCCACATAGGATTTTGATAAAGTTGATTCTATATCAATGAGTGAATGATATTTTCGTTGGGTGGAGCTGCGATTCTTGGAAATAAAAAAAGTAGACCTGTATTACTCATTCCACCATGGAATTAGAATTTATTTCTTTATCCTTTGTTCAAGAGGAAGTTGATTTGCTGAGAAGCATTTTGATTGATATACCTATACAGAATAAACCAGCCTCACCTTTGGCAATGCATTGTTAGAGTTGTCATTAGGGCCGGGCGGCCCGCGGGCCGGCCCGGTTTTGGCCCGGGCTGGCCCGGCCCCGTGTGTGAACAGTGACGGCCCGCGCGAAGAAGGCCTGGACCAGGCCGAAAAATCTGGAGAAAATGGCCCGGGCCTGGCCCGGTCTGCGGCCCGGTTATTTTGGCCCGGTTTGCGGCCCGGGTTTGGCCCGGGTTTGGCCCCACTTTTTTTGAATCTTTTGCTTTTCCCCTCCTTTCTTCCACCCTTTTCCAAAATTCCACTTTTACCCCCCCAACAGCTATATAACAGCTAGTTTGGGGGGTATTTTAGTCTAACCTATATTTTTCAACTCCTTTACACTTTTACCCTTCCCAACAACTATAAACGGATAGTTTGTGGGGGTATTTTGGTCTTTTGTGAAGTTTCTAAAATCTATAAATTCACACAATTTCTCTCTAATTTTTTTCACACCAATCTTCTTACTCTCATCTTACTCTCACAACAAGGTTTGCTACTATTTTTCTCTCCAATTACTTCTCTTGCTAATTACTACTAATTGCTAATTTCTCTCTACTCTTGCTAATTACTACACTAGTCTTGCTAAATTTGTTTTAATTACTAACTCTCTAATATTTGTTACTCGTTCATTCTTTTAATTGTTATTTCTTATTACTACTCTTATACTTGTGTATTTAGTTACTCTTACAAAGTTTAGCGTGAAATATGGCTGGATTATTGAAGAAAATGAGGCGTGCATCGTCATCACGAAAAACATCATCATCATCGCAAGCACCACCACCAGCACAAGCGCCAGCGCCACGGCCATCACAAACACCAGTCCAAGCACCAACACAACCATTCGTTCCTGGACGAATGAGTATAGGCTGTATGATAGATACCCAAGCCAATTGGGAGTTCAATCAAAACATTCCAGATTTTACATACACGCCTGATGAAGACCCCCTGCATTATAGTCAAGGACGCAGCTCGGTTGGCGAAGCTACTACTCCGTGGCCTAATCTCAACCCTATGCCCAGTCATGATGAAGAAGGGCCGAGCAATGCCTCCGGTAACGTGCCAGACGTCCAAAGGGGGAAAAAAAAGAAAGCCGAGTGTTGGAATCATTTCGACGAAGTTACGGTGGACGGCATCCGAAAAGCTCGATGTAAGTACTGTCTTAAATTATTTTCGTCTGGTAGTGGTAATGGACATCTTAACAGGCATTACCCTCAGTGTGCACCTCGACAAGGCCACGTCGAACCTACCCAAACGCAGTTATCTTTTGACGGTAAGTTATTTGTTTATAATCAGCGAGAGCAAAGAGACGGTCTCGCTGAATTTGTTATTCACGATGAACAAGCCTTTTCTTTTGCCGATAATCCTAAGCACTCTAGATATATGAACACATACGTTCAACCTTTGTACAAAAAGGTTCATAGAAACACAACTAGGTCCGATGCACTCCGACTGTACAATGCTGCCAAAGCACGCCTTATCGATTATTTCGATAAATTTGACGGTAAAGTTAGTCTTACTTCTGATATTTGGCAATCTCCTTATACTTTTGTTAGTTATTCTTGTGTGACCGCTCATTGGATTAATGCAGATTGGGTTATGCACAAGAAAATCATTGCTTTCGAGCACTTCCATTATCAGCACGATAAAATTAACATTGATACTCTTATATTAAAAGCATGCACCACATTTAAAATTAATGATAAGATTATGAGTGTTAGTTTTGATAATGCTTCTAACAATAAAGTTGTTGTTGCAGCTTTAAAGGAGACGCTTCAACCTGTACTTCATGGTGAATTATTTCATGTTCGCTGTGTTTGTCACATTATTAATTTAATTGTTCAAGATGGTTTAGCTGCTGCCGGAGTTATGATTACCACAATGAGGGGTATGACAGCGTATGTTAATAGCTCGAGTCCGAGAACACAACAATTTAAAACGTTGTGTGTTCAATATAATATGCCTCGCAGGAGAGCAGTTACAGATGTGGTCCACAGGTGGAACTCTACGTACCACATGCTTTTACACATTCTGGCATACCGAGAAGTCTATACGCATTTTCTACTAACCCAGTTCCCAGCCGGCTTGCCAAATAACGAGGAATGGCAGATGGCCACATACCTAGCTGAATTTTTGGAGGTATTCTACACGTCTACCAATTTATTGTCTGGTACGTACTATCCCACCTCTCCTCTCGCTTTAATAGAAATTCTGAAGATGGCTACAATGTTAACAAAATGGAGATATATAGGACCATTTAGGGAAATAGTACAAGTGATGGATGCAAAGTTCAATAAATATTGGCGTAAACTGCCTGCTATTTTTACTGTGGCTACTTGTTTAGATCCTAGGTTAAAGTTGCATGGCGTGAACGCCTCGATACAAGAGATATCGAAATTAATGTGCTACACAGCAGATGACACAACCTTGCTCACAGCAAAAGTGAGCAAGAGGTTTGAGGACTTGTTCAACCTCTATCGTAATTCTGCTGACATGCGCGGGCGAGCTACATCATCATCCACTGCTGAGAGGTATTATGCGCCATACCTTCAAGGCTTTGAACATCTAGTAGCAAGACAACTACCAGGTGAAGGTACTTCTAATTCGGGAGGTTCGTATAATTTTTCCTCTTTTAATGAGATTGGTGTATATGCAAATACTGATCATTATTCTGATTTATCAAGGCAAGAACAGGTTAATTTTAATTTGTTAAATTTTTTGAAACAAAATCAAAACATGTATAAAACTTTATCCCAAATTGCACGGGATGTACTGTCAGTGCAAGCCTCCACGGTTGCTTCAGAGTCGGCATTTTCAGCAAGCGGGAGGGTTTTGGATGACAAGAGGAGTCGCCTAAACCCCGAGTCGCTTGAGCTATGTGTATGTTGGAAGGATTATCTTGATGCGAAATACCGCGAGCAAGATAAACCGATTGATGATAGGAAGAACAGTGACTCGGATATTGAAGTACTTCCGGATGATTAGGTAATTTGTTTTTATTTTCCTCTTTTGATCCTTTTGGTTGACGCTGCAGATTTCTTGATCTTTGATTGCTGATATTTTGGATAGACATGCATTATTATTTTGATTGTTAGAGTTTTAAGAATAATTTTTTTCACAAAATATAATTTTTTCCCATATATATAAAATAAATTTTTACAAGCAAGATATATATTTTTTCGTATATATAAAAAAAATAGGTAACTTCGCCTGTTTGTTTACAAGCAGCCGGTCCCAAGCCCGGATAAAAGGAGGAGGGCCTATGCACACATTTATTATTTTTCTATATAAATTGTTATGTGTTAAGATTTTATTAATAAAGCTCACCAAGAAGAGTATGAAAATGTTTAACATATAATAAAAAATATAGCGGCTAACAAATAAATATGTATATACATACATACATATATATGTATATTACTTATAATGAAATAAAATGATACAGATTAGGTTCGTTAAATTGTGAATATTGCCTAGAGATGAAATTTAAAATTGAATAACAAGAAAAAAAAAAATGGGCCCGGGCCCGGCCCAAGCCCGGCCCTAGATATTGGGCCTAGGGCCAGGGCCTGGACTGGGCCTAGGGTTGCCTTCGGCAGGCCCGGCCCGGCCGGGCCCGGTTGGCAGCCTTCTTGGCCCGGCCCGGCCCCACTTCAGGCCCGATGGGCTTGGGCTGGGCCGGCCCAAGCCCGGCCCTTTGACATCTCTATGCATTGTGATAATAAGGTTTCTTTGCTTCAGGCAAATAACGAGTACTATATGGCAAATCTAGACAATAAGGATGGCAATTAGATCCATAACCGATGGATCTTTGCCCCTCCCCGCCCACTAAGAGTAGGTTATTTTGACTTTGACCAGGTTATGGGGCGGGTATGGTAAATTTTTTTAAATCCGCAGTGGGTTAGGGCTGGGTATAGTATTTTGTCCAACCCGCCCCGTGACCTGTAACCACCTCGATATACTAACCCTATGCATCAACAAATCTCAACCATCCATCCTAGCACATTTTTCATCCAAAACCCTAAATGTTCTATCTTCTCTCTGCCGACTACCCATTCCTGCCTCCTTCTTTTGATCTTCTCTCCTTCTCCCTCGCACAGTCGCCGGTCAGTCCCCACAGCCACAAACTACCTCCACCTCACCACCACCTAACCGGCCACCCACCGCCGTCCGCCACCACCACCTAAGAGTTGATCGAACCTATTCTACCTACAACTCTAAAATTCAAAGTAGTTTTTTTATCTGTACCTCCTTTTATGAGATTGAAACCCTTATGTTACATCAGTTAGGAAGTCAAGTTGAAGTTCGTTAACAGTCAGGTGAAGACTGTTTAGGAATTGCACTGTAGACGATATGAGCCTTTGACTCGAAAATGGTGGGTAGCATGACCTTGCTTTGCTTTGATAGTGGGATCTAGGTTGTGTGGTTATTGGTTTGCATCATAAAGGTTAGAAGAGTTCAAAACATGATTGATTTCCATCGTAAGCCCTATCATCAATGTAATCGAAAAATCATGTTGAGATTAAAGGTCAAATTGGTTTGATTTAACCGTAGTTTCAGTGTTTTGATGAAATTTGAATAATCAAGTAGGACCCCAGATGGATGGACTATTGCAAATTTAATATCTATAGTTATGGAGTTTTGCTAGGTTGAGGAGAGATCTTATGTGAGGCATTCCCGTACTACATAAATTAGGACTCTGCCTCTGATCAATGTGACTACGCATTGCATCTGCATTCCCACTACAGATTTCAGAGCGTGAGTGGTCAAAGAATTGTTCTTTTCCTTCAGAATACTGACCATGTTTGTTGCTTGGAATCCTTGTAAATATTCTGTTATGTTGGTTTCCCTATAGTTGTTAGTTGGTTGCTGATATAGAACCATGGTTTGCAACGCATTGCTTGTGACAGCTTGTAACTTGAAACAACTTTGATTATATATTAGCCTTTTAGTCATTGTTTTTTTGTTGGGTTTTTGTGATTGAAATGTAAATTAGCTGTTTTCAATGTACAAAACTTGTGATTATGCCTTTTAGTCACTGTTTTTTTTTTTTTGTGATTCTGCCAAATCAAGTGGAACGGGTTGGTGTAGGTTTTGAGTGCTACAATGAAGGGTGGGGCGGATCGGGGTAGGGACGGGTTTTCTAAACTTACTTATGGTCGGTTATGGTATTGTACATACATGACCCCGTGGAGGACTACTGGGGTGGGTACGGATTTTATAAGATCTGCATCCGACCCGCCCCATTGTCATTCTTACTAGACAAGTTCCTCTGTAGCACAATCATATGCGCAGGATCCTGACTGATGGAATTATGCCCATTCATTATGTGAAATCAAGTTTGAATTTGGCAGATCCTTTGTCAAAAGGCTTGGGAAGGGACTTAGTGTCTAAGACATCAAAGGGGATGGTTTTAAAGCCTATTAATTTTTAAGTTGAATATTATGGATACCCAACCCAGTTGATTTTATCCTGCATTTTGAATGGAAAAAACGAGTAATGTGAAAACTAATGATGCACACAATAAAATGAATTTTCATTTTCCCTCCTTATGATGTGTGTGCATGTTCCTGTATGAGATATATATTGAGATTATATCTCTTAATGAATCTATACACCAGTGGGTTTTGGTTGGGGCTAGCAGAATATCTCTTGATATTAAGTTCTTAGATGAATCAAGGAATACTTCACTAGCTAATTGGTCAAACCCAACATGTACCATTTACTGATGTACATGACTGTGCCGATTAAGCATATCTTTTAAAATTTGAAACAAGTCAAAGTTTGTCGGAAATGTGTTTCAAATTCTCTATTTAATTCTACAAATAAAATAAAGTTCATTGAGCTTTTTTCCTCCCAAAATATAAATTCCATGAACTTGAGACTTGTTAAGTTTTCAAATGGTTTTTTTTACTTTGAACATCGTTTTCTAGATGAATTTAAACATTCATGAACTTAGGTTCATGTATGCTCCTTGGATAAGTTTCACCTAACTTTTAGTTCATTATATGTTATAGATCTATTGATGAATCTTGAACTTATGGTTCAAAGAACTTGATAAAGTTCAAAGAACATACATTTTTCTACCACTATATAAAGGTATAAAGGGTTGAAAGTTGATAACAAGAGAAGAGACACAATCTTCACTTGAGAGAAAAATACTTGAACTAAAAACTTGTTTCAAACTTATGTTTTGATCGACCGGAGGTGGATGCATGATCCATTGCAGAGAAGTGCAACTCTCCTAGATGTACATTGAATTTAGGCTTGGTTGAATCCTGAAGATATAGTTGCATAAGTAGTCATCCTTTTCCTTTTGCACGTGGGAGAAGCTTCAACTATCTTCAAGAAACGTTTATGCGTCTATAAGTCTTGGTTCATTTAATAATTTAATTCTAGTATTATTTCTGATTTTTACGTGCGTTTCTTCCAACATTGGATGGTTCCCGCGCGCGGCGATGTGGCATGTGTATGGAAGTGGTGGTGATTGTATGATTATAGTGACGAATAATTATGAGAAACTAAAGTTGGAAAAATATTGTTTTTGCTTCAAACCAAAATTGAAACGGGAATCTCAAAACAAAATTCAATACTAGAAACTCAACACTTCAAATTGGAATTTTCATAAATAAAATCAAATCAACAATTAGCTTAACAAACTGAGGCAAAAACAATCCAAAATGTCTGCCTAACATAAACTTTTCATTTAGTGCAAAAGCTATCTAAACTATCGTCACATCTATATTTTCTTCAAATAACAAAACTAATAAAAAAAGTGAAAACAAAAAGTCGACAACTCTTTGCCTAAGCTATAGTACCTTGTAAATCTTTTACCACGTGAGTGAAGTTAGTCCACGACGCCACTCTTTCTATTTCAGTTAAAACTGTTTAAAGGATGCGACTATTTCAACCTTGCAACCAGCTACTTTCGTGTGTTTATTTTCTCGAGTGCTATCTATACTATACATAGGGAATACTCCTTTTGGTATAACAACACTTTTGATGCTACGCAACTTTTTATCTACAATAGTGACATGTGGCATCAAAAGATAAGAAAAATAGAAAAAGAGAGGAAAAAAAGTAGGTAGATAGAAGATATTGTGTTTAATGGCACTTAACACTCCTAAAAAAAAGATCCTTCCTAATCTCACAATTTAGAATACCCATGTTCTTCTTTTAAGAAATGGTAGCAAAATCACATATATATACAAGAACAATTTTCTTTTTGAAATTACCTATTTGATCCACACGCGACGCGCGTACCTCACATCTATCTATACTATTGAAAACACTAATTTTTGATCTTTCACAACTTCCTATCTAATATGTGGTGACATGTGGCATCAAAAGATTAAAAAGAAAAAAAAAAAGAAATAGAGAGGAGAAAAAGTAGAGATATAAAAAATATTATTTTTAATGGCAAATCTCTTAAAAATACTTACATTCTTAATTTCACTATTTACAATACAGTCATTCTTCTTTAGGACTTGCAGAGTACGTCACAATATCTGAAAACATGAAAATACTTTATTTGCATTTTCTCAATATTTTTTGCTTTGTTATTTCTTTGAATAAACATAGTTTGCGATCAATCTTACCAGATAATACGGTTAAATAAGATTTATGATTGTATAGTTCATGAAAGACTGCAATTATTATAGCCAGAGTAAATGATAACAAAATCTTATATCTACAAGAATAATTTTATTTTTGAAAAAATTAACTATTTGAAGCGTTTGCCTCGCAGCTTGTCTTCTATCTACGGAGTACTCAATTGCCGTCCAACGGCTAGAAACCGCGGGAAAAAGTTTGAAACGCGAGAGCAGCGAGTCGGTCCAGTCGAAAATGGACGATTCGGGTGCCATCCTCTGCCAGATCTCTTCGCTCAAGGACATGCTCGATCAGGTAACGCCACTCATTCACCTGCAATTACTCTAGACATTTAGGGTTTCGTTGGGCATTGCTACGTACAAATTTGTACAAGTACCAATTTGTGCAATTTAGGTGAACGAAGAGATCGAAGAGAGCTTTCAGATAACGCGAGAGATCGAATCGGAGATTGTCAAGTGCTCTGAGATTCAGAGCGCTTTGGCCGCTAAGGAATCGAATTTGATGAAGACGGCGTACCTTTTGCATTTCGAAATCAATGGATTGATGCTTGTCAGTGGTAATAACAAAAACACACTCACAGACACACTCCTTGATGTTCCTTGATGTTAGATTGACAGTTTGCATTATGTGCTCTAGTTTTGCTTCTCTTGCATGATTCAGAGGAATGCATCTTCCACATGTTTCATGTTTGACTCTAGTGTACTGGGACGAAAAATTTGCAGAGGAGTTAAATGCTTTTTTAACCGAATCTAGAGAACGTTTTATAAAACTTTTTGACCCCGAATTTGGAGTATCCTACTTTCACACAATTCACAGGGTTCAACAAGCAATGGACATTTCACGATCAAGGGTGTAATACTCGTTTCACCAGACAGTTAGACTTTTTGGAAGATAAAATGTTACACACACTGTTCCATCGGATTTTTTCCATTGACCTTCTGCATTTACTACCATGTAAACTAATCGAGTTCAAGTGGAAATTATAGCTTAGTGTTGTCGTTTGGCAAGTCAGGCTAGGGATAAACAATGCGAAAAGTCAACATTTACAATTACGAACCCATCCTTGGAGTTTGCAAAAGGTTAAAGGGGGAAATTCCAATGGAATGGAGGGAGTATTAAGAACCAGCTTAGTCGTTGGCATTAATATGCAAACCTGTTTATATAACGGGGATACTTTATTGAGAAAAGAATTTAAACCTATTTTTTGGGAGTAAATACTATATATGTTATAGTGCTAGAATTTAATTTTGGGTCCTGATCCTATATCCTTTTTGCTAATATGAAGGAGTCTAATAAGTTTGCTTCAGAAACAGTATTTAACGAGTAAAGTAGTCCACACAGGTTGGTCCCACCTCATAATTTCAGGGAAGCAGAAATAATCATTGACATGGACGTCTCAATTGAGGTGGGCGTGATTGATGAGCTAATTTAGAAGATGCAAGAGGTTACGAAGTTTTTGGATCGGCAAATGCTTGTAAAGCTTATCAAAATGTTACGGTTTAAGTAGGCAGCGTCTTAGATTCCATGCCAGTTAGTGCAGGTTTAGTGATTTGGGAGGTGTTATCTTGTAGCCTCTTTCTGATTTTTACGTTCTTATGTAAGCGGCTCAGGTTGCTGGGAACTCTGAATTAGGATCTATGTATCGTATTAATTGCATTTGCTGAAACCTTACTAGCTCTCTATAGATAAACAAAATATCTTTGAAATCTCTGGAGTCATGCGTGGATACTTACCATCATCGTCTCCCTTTATCTAATTGCGAAGGGTTTCTATGTTAAGCACCTCCTCGTGACATCTCGTGGTTTTGGTTGCTTGCAGAGTTTGCAAGTTCCCATTAGTTCTGGGTAATTATGTGCTAAGTAACATTACAAAGTTATTATTGTCGCATGAGAAGGAAGTTCTAAATGTGAAATTATGAACTATCTACTTTGTACGGAAGTTTGGACAGTGTTTTAGACCTTGATGGCTCATGGACCAATGTGAATCTACTAATTATAGCACTTGTGATACCGTACTCATTTTCACTTGAATACAAATATAACCAATTGCCTGTCATTTTTGGGAAACCAAAAGGTCGTTTGTTTTTCTGGTAAAGGGGTTGGTGGAGGGGAGGAATTGGGACTTCAAAACAGTGGAAGTTTTGTTTGATGACAGATTTGTGAGTACATTATTTTGTTGTTACCTACTTCAACTTTAATTTATTTGAGTAGTTATCTTATCATCCTTCAGCCCTTGTTGTTTTATCGTTACCCTGTTCATCAGTTAATTTTCTCTCTCCTGGTCTGGCTATAGCTGATTCAAGGACCTCAGTGAAATGCTTGGAGGAGGAATTATCTCGTCTGAGAGTTAAGCAGGCTGAGATTCTTAAAGGAACGAACATCAAGCGGTACTTAACAATGTTTCTGCAAAATTTTAATTGGAACAAGCAGTTCAATACGAATTTACATTAAACATTTTGTACAATTAAGTATCTCATCAATAAGTACATAACTCCTTATCCTACAGTGTTCAGGAAGTCATGCATTGCTATCTTAAAGAAACTTTGCCTTTGAAAGCTGATGAGAGATCTGCTTCGCCTTCTTCTATTTTGTCTCTTTTTCTGTTACTATAAGTAGAATTCACTTGTGGTGGTTTAAAGCCTTAATGCTGCAGCATGTAGAACTCAGCTTTCAGAGCGAAAAGCTTCTCTGCCATATGACAAGGAGAGGCACTCTCAATCTTTTTACAAGTTTAATTTAATAACTCTGGGCCTGCCTTTTGGAATTGATGAACCTAAAAAGTTCAACATACGCAGAAATTTTAATTTTGTATATAGGGACATAAATGATCTAAGCTCTCTGTGTGCCTTGACTTTCATACCTCCTAGGATTTCATGACACAGCAGAATAATTGATCCATAGATTAGCATGTGGAAATAACATGCATGGTGTTCCTGTTTTTACATTAATTGCTGTGTTTGATTATCCCTTGACTTTGCATTCTTTCTTCTTGATTTCTGTCACCTTCAGAATTTAATGACGTAGGAAATTTTAATCAATGAGTTGTCGAGGAGACGTTTGAATACCCTTTCTCCGTGTACGTTTTAAATTTCTCGAACGTTGAAATGATGCCATTTCAAAACAGATGAGAACAGGTCTTAAATTTGTTTGGATACCATCACCCAAAACATGAAAACAATAAATTTTTTTTTGGAAGCCATTTTAATAGACCTGAAACGTGAAAGAGTAAACAAATCGTAAAATTCTCCTGGAAACGCGAAAAAGCAAAAAAAATACTACTCTCTCAAGAATGGGAAAAAAGAAACAATAAAATAGCTGTTAGACATATATTTCCTAAACAGAAATTTTAGGTATTATAGCATTAATCATATGTTATGTCTATCCTGCGACAGATGGCATGACGAGAGAGTTTTGCATTCAATTATAGCTTAATTTGAAGTTCTAGACATGTTTGTTGGTTGCATATCTCACAATGTGTTTGAAATGCATCCCATATGTTTATAAGCTGTATGTGTGTGACATTCATACTTTTTGCATTGAGAAGTCTACTGTTGCCTGAGAAATTATTATCAGTAGTCGCATCTATATACCTTCATTTTTTTTACCATCTCTAGCCATCTTGCCCTGTTTTCTGTTAAGTGATATGCACAAATTCATCTACAGCTCCAGAGAACCCGTGCTTATTATTTAGCTGATCGATCTCTGTTCTTTAGTTTCAGACTTGTGACGTGGTATTTTACGGAAGAGAAACTTGGCACGTCACCTTAGGGTAAAGTAGATGTTGTCCTGGTAGTAGTGTCGTTTGAGGGTGTTGGTAATTCGGGTCGGAGCGGATACGCCCATGGCGAACCTGGCCCGAGACCCTTCAATTTGGTCTTCCCTAACTCCTATGTGGGAAGTCTGTGGGTTGTAACTCCCAAAGTAAAGAGAGCACATTAAGTCTCTCGTAAAGGGAGTTAAACCCACGGAACTTAAGGATAAAAAAGAAAGAAAAGGGAAGGAGAAAGTGTGCGGCTAATTCTCTGTAGAAAAAGAAGCAGAAGAAGATTGAAAAAAACACATACACATGCGTTTGCACTAGTTGGTGAAGGAGAGACTTTTGTACGGTGGAACACAAATTGGCTCGAGAACATAGCCGGTTCTACCGTTGGCAGAGAAATATCACGTGAAGTAACAAGTTTAATCCTGGACTCGTTGTGCAATAAATTTCAACGGGTACGCTTCTGCAATCTGAATATATTGACTTTATTTTACATTGGTATTAGAGCCATTATTGTTGTTTCCGTGATTCGCATGTGTTATAGGTTTTATGTCCTTGAAAGCTAGATTACATGTAAATGGCATATTTAGATTCAAGTAGATTTAGAAATTGGTTTTCATATATGTTGTTCTATATGATTCGTTGGTCCTATTTGCAAATTTTGAGCATCAACAGATTTATAATTAGGGAGATATTGCCAACCCTAGTTATAAACTTGAATTCTTTGGCTTGAATTCTGTTTTCTCTCAATTTGATTTATGTTGTTTGGTTGAAACCATGAGAATCTAGACTTTACTAGCTTTCCAACGGTATGAGACCCATCAAAATTGATTTTGAATTGAGTGAGTTACGATTTTTTGAAAAGATAAGGTTCTTGGGTCGAATTTGAAATTTTTTGGGGTGGAAGATTTTTTTTTTCCTAAACAGTTTTCCCCACTTTCGCTCCTTTCGTTGAGCCACACAATGCCGTATTACGACCAAAATCCAAATTTAATCTCACCAATTGTTTCAAAATCGAAACCAAAGGGAACTGCGAAACCCAAGATGGTGGAGACCGCCTCTAAGGCGGCGTGTGTAGGTCACGCACCACCGTGGTCGTATGAAGTTGTAGCTTTCTAGGCCGAGAGGAAGAAGGCTGGGTAACGTGTGGGGGCGCGTGTGTGATAATGTGTCCTGGATAAAAAACCCAGAATGTGTGGGTGTCCCACATCGGTTATTCAAAGAAGATTGTGACTTGGACCTAAGTATATAAGTCTTGTCTCACATTGGTTATTTAGAGAAAGTCACTATTTATCTCTAAGTATATATATGTTGTCTTGTATTGTGTTTTAAGTACAAGAGACAAGAGAGAAGAGTCCTTCTTTGAGTAGGAAAAGTCTTTCTTTGAAGAGAGAGGAACCATTCTTTGAGAAGGTTTGTTGAGAGCTATGAAGCACCGGTGCGGCACTTAGGGTGAAGCACCGGCACCGGATACACGTCGGGTGCGGGTGCGCCTCGGGTGCGTGTCCGATTTTTTTTTTTTTTTTAATTTCTTAAATCCCGGGTGCGGATCGGGTGCGTATCGGTTCAGATCTGTCACCTCGGCGACCACCGGGAACCTCGGCGACCACCGGGAACTCCGGCGACTACCGAAAATCTGAGAGGAGACACTGGAGAGAAGAAGAAGGAGAAGAAGAAGGAAGAAGGAGGAGGAGGGGACTTACCGGCGACCCACTGCGTCGTCCCCGTGCGCCGAGTCCCGGCGACCCACTGAGGCGAGTGCCGTGCGCTTGCTTCCAGAGAGTCGACCCGTCAATGTTTGAAGTTATCTTCTTCTGATTGATGTTATGTTATATTATTTACATATTATTAGTTTTGTTATATTATTTAAGGACCCCAATGTTAAGTTATTACATAAATCAACCCCAGCATTTCATAGAAATAGAAGTGATACCACATAAAAGCTTTATCATGTTCAGTTTTACAATTTTAATATTTATAGAACAACCCATTAAACTTAACTAATTTGGTTGAAAGCTTTAAAATTTACAAAAGAACCCATTAAACTTAAAAACTCACTACTTTGTTTGGAATATTAATATCTTTTCACATATATCAAACACATATATTATGATTATTAAGATTTAAATTGTTTAAAAATTAAATACTAAGTATATATAATTAAAAAAATATTTATAAAATATGCCGTATCCCCGCCGCACCCGTATCCTAAAATTTTTAAAAATGCCGTATCCGCGTATCCGCACCCGTGTCGTATCCGCACCCGCACCCGAGTCCGTGCTTCTTAGGTTGAGAGAGACAAAGGTCTGTAATCTCCCGAGATAAACATAGTGAAATCGCTACTATCACCGTGGAGTAGGCTTTCGCCGAACCATGTAAATCTCGTGTGTCTCTATTTTCTATTATTGTTTTTCGATTCTCTTCTTTATTGCTTGGTGCGGAATCTAGTATATTCCTTTACAAGTGGTATCAGAGCTGAGGTTCAGTGCACCTTGCAATGGCGCCAAATACTTCGACGAAGTATGATTTGGAGAAGTTTGATGGATCGAACGATTTCAGTTTATGGAGGATGAAGATGCGTGCTGTTCTAATTCAACAAGGGTTGTTGAAAGCGTTAAGGGGGAAACAAGGGCTTCCTGATACGATGTCTAATGATGAAAAAGAAGACATGTTGGAGAGAGCCCATAGTGCCCTGTTGCTGTGTTTAGCCGACAACGTGTTGCGAAAGGTTTCTCAGGAAACGAGTGCGGCTGGATTATGGCCGAAATTGGAGAGCTTATACATGATGAAGTCTCTGACAAATCGCCCGTATTTAAAGCAACGACTGTATACTCTTCGGATGAAAGAAGGTACATCGATCAGTGATCATCTTGATGAATATAACAAAGTAATATTAGACCTGCAAAATATTGATATCAAGATAGAAGATGAGGATAAATGTAAAATTTTATGCTGGTTTTACGGTAAATAAAAAAAAAATCCAATTAGTTATTTATTTGATCTTTAGTGACAAATTGGTGAGCATTATACACTATGATCCTTAGTGACAAATTTTTGGGAATCATACGTTATAATTTAGCGCTAGCTAGATTTAAGTGACATTAATTAAAAGAGATAATATCACATATATCCCTCAGTTTAGGGGTAAATTACAGCCGAGGACACAAGTTTGCGTTTATATCAGTTGTGTCTGTTGACCAGACGGACTACAAATGGTGTTAAATTTTCATGTAAAATGACAAAATCGCCCTCTAGAACAAACCACTTCTCTCTCTTTCTTCCCCTTCTCTTTTTCTATTCCTTCTCAAACTGATTGAACCACCACTGTCATTCACCTTCTACCATCATCTCAAACCCATTTCCACATTGAATAACCATGACCACCACCATATATGGATTAAATCACCACATAGGAGCTAAATCAGAATGAGATTAAATCTCACGTCAAAAATCTGCCGTGGATGGCGAGGAAGACATTTACGACCTCATACGCAAGGACACCCGCTCAGCTCCCTATGTCGCCGCACCCTCTCCCAAACCCAAGAAGGTCATTGACCCGGTGGTCGAGTCAAGCCCTCTGTCCTGTAGGAAGACGAGGAGGTTGTCAGGGCCGTCGTCGCCGGCACCACTCCCTCATACTCCGTTGAATCTAAGTTCCGCGATTGCCGCCGTGCCGACGCTGTCAGGAGGGAGGCCTTGCAGAGGATCACCGACAAGTCCCTCGATGGGCTGCCTTTGGATGGCTTCAATTACGATTCCATTATGGGGTAGTGCTGCAAATTGCCTGTTGGTTACATTTAGATCCTTGTGGGCATCGCCGGGCCGCTGTTCCTTGAGGGCAGGGAATATTTTGTCCCCATGGCCACGACCGCAATTTGCTGGCCAGCACCAACAGCGGATGTAAGCTTACCTACGCCTTTGGTGGTGCAACCAGCATTCTCCTTAAAGACGGCATGACCAGGCCTCTCATCATGAGGTTCGGCATCGTCAGAACCGCTGCCAATTTGAAATTCTTCCTGAATTTGTTTAATTGGGATAATTGTTGGTGAAACTGGTGATGAGTTGAACTGTGATGTGGCTACTTTGAGTATGATGGAGCAGTGGGGTGGTGAAGACAAATTGCTTGCCGTGATATTGGTGATAGCGACGATTCGGGAGCTGTGTATGCGCGTGTTTGTGAATCTGTGTACAAATATGATGTTGGGGTGGAATTTTTGGGACAGATTGACTAGTTCTGCAGTGGTTGTGATGTTAGGCTGGTGCAGTGATTGTAAGAGAGGATAGATGAAATAGGAAGAATGAGAGGTTAGTATTGTCATATTTAAAATACGGTTTTGCCACATCAGCGGAAACCGTTAGTTAGGGTCACAGAACCCTAATGGTGGGCACATTTGATACCAAATTTTCACATTTTGGATACAAGTGTAAATTTTTAAAACCTACGTCTTTGACTGTAATTTACCCCTAAACTCAAGGATATAATTGATATTATCCCTAATTAAAATCTTTAATGATGATTAGAGTAAACAACATTTTTGGAAAAATAATTTTAGCGACGATATATTTTATTATTCAACGTCGACGTGTATTTTAGCAATGAAATTATTTTAAGCATTGGTATACTTTTAAAGCCGCAAATAAACTTCTTTAGTAACGGTTTACTTATTAGCGACGCATTGTCAAACGGGATGGCGTAACCACCCATTTATAATTTTCCTAACACATTATGTATAGTAAATAATTTATGATGGGATCATTTTCGCAATAATAAGTGTGAGTTAAAAGTTTTAGCGACAAATGATAGGGTAGAGTTTTCATTTCTCTAACTAGGGTTTTTTTGTAACCTATATTTATATGTAACATGGATTGGTCAGCCATCAAGGGCTCCTTGCAACTCGACAGACTCACCTAGAGAGAGAGAGAGAGAGGCAAAGAGAGGCAGAGAGAGGGGTCGAGGGATTCTTTCCGGCGAAGCTTTCCGGTAAGACGTCGTTAACTTACGTTTCTTTTTTAGTGTATACACATATACATATAGTGGGTTCAGGGATTTGTATGTATACGGGTTTGTGGGTTTTGGTAGTGTTGTAGCCGTGAGATGGAGTTGCCGCCAAAGGAGTTGGCTTTTCCGGTGAGTTTCTAAATTTCTTCTATGTTATGTAATGGTTTTGAAAGGGATTATGGCTGCTGGGTATTTTAAATGAGTCAGCCGTGTGTATTGTAAATGGGTATTGCGCGAACTGTGGGGATGGTTGTGGAACTATGTCGAAGATGATGCAAATCTAGTGGTAAGTGCTGTGTGGTGATGTCAATTGCTGGTCTTGGTGCGATGGCACTCACCGATAGCCGATTTTTGGATGTTGCAGTGGTAGTGTCTGGGTGTAATGTTTGGACGGTGTATGCGTGTTTGGCAGGTGAGGTGTGAGTAAATGGTTTAAGTGTGCGTGTGTTTGAGAGTGCAATGTGGGTTTTGTGTGTATTTGTGACTGTGTGGGTTCATGGGTTTCTTTTTTTGTGAAAGAAGGAGAGGGGTTGATGAGGCAGCCGCCATGAATGCAGGTGGTTTGCTAGGGAAGCAGCAGGCTGCTGTGCATGTGGAGTTGTTTGTGTCTGTGTGCAGAGAAACAGAAAGGTGAGAAATCCGTGAGTGCATGAGTGTTGGTTGTGTGTTTGTAACTGTGTGAAGTGTGTGTGAGTAAGTGTTGTGCATGAAGTGTGTGTTAATGTGTGCGTGGGTGTGCATTAGTTGTGTATAGGAGTGTGTATATGTGTGTGTGAGTGGAGTGGAATGGTGAGTGCATATGTGGTATATGCTTGTGAAAAATCTGTGCACGTGAAAGGGGGGGAAACAGCACTGTTGCTGTGCTGTTTTGGTGTGCATGTGTGAGTTTGTGAAAATTGTGAGTGTGCTATTAAGGTGTATATATATGTGAGCAATGTGTGTGAAGAATTAGTGTGCGTGAAGAAGTGGTGTGGGCAACTGCGGATGTGAGCTGTGTTCTGGGCAGAGAAGAAATGGTTGGTCAGTGAGTGCATTAGTTAAGAGAGCGCCGAAGGGAAAAAGAAGGGAAGCGCGGATCGGGTATTTAGTTAGCGTTAGACACTACGAGAGCATTGAATACTATACGGTGATCATTAGCATACGAAATTTAACAGTATAGTACGTTAGGCCATATTAGAATTTACGGCAAAATTTCATAATTTTCTGAAATCACATGTATTTTTAGTATTTTCTGAAATTTCAGATTCGTAAAATCCTTTTGGAGCCTTTAAACCCTGAAAATGTTATGGGAAAAATTATAGTAATGTTTTTATAGTATAATAAAGACTCAGTATAAATTTGGTGATTTTTAGAGTTCATTTGCTATCATTTCTCTATCGCATTGGATTTATCAAAATTAAAAATTTTAAAATAGTTTTAATGCCTTTTAATTTCTGATTTCAATTTCAATAATTTTTATAAGTCTTCTAAAGCTGTTACAAAATTATGAGCCTTTATTTCCAGCTAGAAGCAATTATGGAAATTTATTGGTTTTAGTGTATTTAAGAAAATTATTTTTAATTCGAAAATAATAAAAAAATATTCAAAAATTATATTTTTATCCCACATGCTATATTAAGCTATAAATAATGTTTAAGGAACGATAAGAACATTTTTGGGATAATTCTGAGCGAATTTCGGGGTAGGTTGGCCATGTGGGAAACAACTCCGAATTTTATCATGTCCGGGTAGAGAAATGGGTACGCTATGGATAATTATATATAGATTTTAATGTAGTAGTATGAATAAGTGTTCTGATAAATGACTCTGCCAACCTAGGTTAACCTCGAGGATTTAATCGAGAGCGTTTTTAGCTTCAGCGCTTGGATCGAGGTAAGGGATTTCTATCTGAAACCCAATTTCATCCATTTGTCTTCGTGAATATTTTTCTGAATTGTTACCGAATTTTCTTTGAACTCTGTTATAATTGTTATGAATTGCATCGTTTGCCCTTAATACCCTGTTTTGAGCCTCACACGTTGATTGTAAATCCTAATCGATGCTCCGCATTTATTTCTCATTGTGCATCGATTTAATCATTGTATTATCGATTATTGCATTTTGCATATTGACATGAGTTAGTGTATTGAGGAGTTATAAGGATGGTCTGTATTGGGGGTGATATAAGGATGGTTTGTTATTGTCGGGAGATGCTAGTACCTTGAGGGTCTAGTTAGTGTTCATATGCATATGTAACTACAGTGTTATTGAGCATCGCCTTTGTGGCTTTGCTAAGTGATTTCCCTGCACTGCTTGTGTGGCTTTGCAAATTTACTCATGTTCAATATCATCTGCATCGTTTCAGTGTGATTGAAATTGTTTCTGTCTCTATATCTGTTTTAGGGATTGAGTTGAATCTCTTCCCTTATCGTTTTGAAGTGAATCTGATAATCGTTTGTATTCTTTTTTTTGGATTTTTGAGCGACCTTACTGAGCTCTCGAAAGCTCACTCCCTTTTTCTGTTCCCTCCTGCAGGTAATAACCAATATTAGATTGCATTGGGTATGGATTACAGCCGAGCGAAAGAAAGAAAATTTAAGTTTTAGTCTTGGTTATTAGAACCCTTGCGTGGGTTAGTGTTACTATTTAGAATTTTTTTGACTTAGACTTGATGCTTCAAGTATGACAATATATTTAGAGTATTATCTTATTTGATGGTTTAGTTGCTATGACTGGCTAACGGTATAAAATTGGTTGAGTTTGAGGGTATTATTGTCTTAGTGTAAACAGTCGAGCGAGTGTTAACATTCTAGAATTCCGAGATGTTACAGTTGGTATCAGAGCTTAGGTATGAGATTCTGTAGACTCATAAGCCTAAGATAATTTGTGACTGAGATTAGATTTTGAAAACTTGTACTAGGTGTTAAGACTTATTTGAGGTTTTAGAATTGGATTGAGATTTGCATTGAATAGGCAATAGTAGACAGGTTATTTACTTAATAATTCTTGGATCTTAATTATTAACCAAAGAAGATGATTGCAAGATAAGATAGTGTGATCTTTTGGTTTCTTTGAGTAGCTCCAGCAAATGGAAAGGATGAACGATAAGGGTTGTGATTGCTAATGGATGTGCGATACATGTGTATGTAGAATTAGATTTTTGGGTCCTTTAAGGTGATACTTTCAGTGTGATGGATTCGGAAATACTTTGCACTGGTTTGGTTTGATATCCGAGTGCCCAGGGAAAGTATAATAGTTACAGTTTAAGTATTTTGATGTGACACTAGACGCTTTTAGAAATTTCTATCCATATTGGCTAAGTCAAAACGATATGCTCCGAAGGTTATTTATGGTATCGATTTGGTGACAGTTTAATAAATTGAGATGGGCATCATATTTCTCTTGAAGTGATCACATGATTTTGATTAGTGAACTTCATAGACATTACAATTATAAATTAGTTAGACCTTAAACATTGAGTTATGGTCTTGGTAGTCAATAGAAAACGGATAGGAAGAATAAGTTTGATTAGGTATTGAGTAATCACGTGTTTGAAAGCTTAAAACATTTGTGGCCATAGAGTATATGACTCTAAAGTTTGATGTTGGCAATAGGATGGGAAATGCACTAGGCTGAAAGCGTGCCAATAATATAGCAGCTGTAGTGTTGCTACGAGTTAACCTCAGTAGTCAGCAAAATGTTATTAAGATAGGATTGAGATGGCTCCAATTGTGACTTGATGAGAATGGAAGTTAAACTCAAGGCTTGAATCTTGTAGAGTGCAAGTCTTATGTGATGATAAAATTTCTTAGTACTCTGGTATACCTTCGGCTTGAAGTTAAGTGTGTTATTCTGACAGCATTTGAGTTCTGAGAGTTCTTTATAATAAATTGAACTTCATGGTTTTATTTTATTTTATTTATTGGATAACTTTACCCGGATGTGGGTAATTTGATTGAATTGGGTTTGTGTAATTGTTTGAACCGTTATGTTGAAATTTTCTTTTGAAGGGGATTATTGAAAGAATGAACTCTCTTTAAGTGCGGTCTTATAAAGACTTTTCTTTTTATGGATTTAGATGTTCTGTCTATACCTGGTGTGTCTATACCTGGTGTTACCAGTGATATGGTGGGTTAATATTTTATTTTTTAAAAAAAATACTTTGATAGCAATCACGACTTCTATTTTGGGGGCTTACGTGACACCTTGGGTCCTATAGTACTTAGAGTTTAAATAATGATTTACCTAGTTGGATTGCAGAAGCCTAAGCGATAAATTCTATAGTTGGTGAAATGCTTAAAAATTGCCACGATAGCGAATGGTGTTAGTGACTTAGGTTTTGGAGACTATTGAGGAAAATTCTGGAATTCCTTATCTGGAAATGATTCAGTACAAGACCTTTATACATGAAGGTATCGCTATTCTAGGAAGGTTTGACATATTTCTATCCTAGGAAAGTTTGACATGTTGCTAATCTAGGAAGGTTTGACTAATTTACAGCTACTAATTTACAGCTACTAATTTACAGATAATCTCCTATACTTGGAAATACAAATCTGTCCCAGAAATCTTGGGATCTCCATCAATTCTGAATTTCCAACACTCCCCCTCAAGCTGGGGAGTAGATATTTTCCATCCCTAGCTTGCTCACAATCCTGTAAAATGCTGAACTTGCCAATCCTTTAGTTAAGATGTCTGCTAATTGGCCCTTCGTAGATATGTAGGGAGTGCAAATCAATCCACTTTCAAGCTTCTCCTTTATGAAATGTCGGTCAGCTTCCACATGTTTAGTTCTGTCATGCTGAATTGGATTATGCGCAATGTTGATTGCAGACTTGTTGTCACAATAAAGCTTCATTGGGGTCTTTAATTTAATCTTCAAGTCTTTGAGGATAATCTTGAGCCATAACAACTCACAAATACCTTGCGCCATCGAACGAAACTCTGCCTCTGAACTAGATCTTGCCACAATTGGTTGTTTCTTACTCCTCCAGGTTACCAAATTTCCACCAAGAAAGGTACAATACCCAGAAGTTGATCTTCTGTCGGTAAGAGAGCCTGCATAATCAGCATCTGTATATGCTTCTAGTTCCATATTTGTGCCCTTTCTAAAGAGAATCCCTCTTCCTGGGCTGCCTTTCAGATATTGTAAGATCTGGTATACTGCATGGAGATGGACATCCTTAGGGTTTTGCATGAACTGACTCACCACACTCACTGCGTATGCAATATCAGGCCGCGTGTGTGACAGATAGATTAGTTTCCCAACAAGTCGTTGGTACATGCCTTTGTCTGTTGGTTCTCCTTCCATGAACTCTGCCAGTCTATGATTTGGCTCAATAGGCGTGTCTGATGGTCTACAACCGAGTTTACCTGTTTCTTCTAGCATATCAAGAACATATTTCTGCTGTGAAACAAAGATTTCTTCCTTGGACCGAGCTACTTCTATTCCTAAGAAGTACTTTAATTTCTCAAGATCCTTTATTTCAAATTCTTTTGCTAAATTCTTGCGAAGAGCTTCCTTTTCATCTGAATCATTTCCAATTACTATAATATCATCAACATAAACTATCAACACCGTAACTCCCCCTGAAGCTGAATGCTTGATAAACAATGTATGATCGCCCTGGCTCTGTTTGTACTTCATATTCAACATTGCTTTGGTAAATCTTCCAAACCATGCCCGAGGAGATTGTTTGAGCCCATACAATGCCTTTCTTAGTCTGCACATTTTGTTTTTACCCAGATTTATGCCAAAGCCTGGTGGAACTTCCATATAGATTTTTCCTCCTCAAGATCTCCATGTAAAAAGGCATTTTTCACATCAAACTGTTCTAAAGTCCAATCATAGTTTGCTGCTAGAGATAACAGCACCCTAACTGTATTCATCTTCGCTACTGGAGCAAATGTCTCCTGATAATCCACCCCATAGGTTTGTGTATATCCCTTGGCTACTAGTCTCGCTTTGTACCTCTCAATGGATCCATCGGACTTATACTTCACTGTGAAGACCCATTTGCACCCTACTGGTCTCTTCCCAGTTGGTAATTCCACTAGTTCCCATGTTTTATTCTTCTCCAAGGCCTCCATCTCTATTCCCATTGCATGCTTCCATTCCTCTTTACCAAGTGCCTCATATAATGTTTGTGGGATGGCTACAGTGTTTAGATGAGCAAGGAAGTTTTTGTGTGTGGTTGAGAATTTTTCAAAGGACACAAAATTGGATAAAGGATGTTGTGTGCACTTTCTAACACCCTTTCTTGTGGCTATAGGCAGATCCAAATCAAGGATAGTAGGTGGTACTCCATTTGAAACACTTACCTCATTCCCAAGTGACGATTCGGTTTCTTGAACTTGCACATGATTGATCACGGGCTTAATTCTTCTTGAGTAGACCTTTAGTGGCATTGTAAGCGTAGGGTTTATGGGCCTGGATGGTTCTTCAGAAAGATTTGGAAATGATTCAATTGGTTCGGCTTTAGAATCCCCTCTAGAAATGAGTTCCACTTCAGGAATGGATTTAGTTTGCACGAGAGATGTTTTAACTAACATTGATGGTTCTCTCAAAAACAAATCCTTATCTTCCATAGATGATGTTTCCCCCTGAAGATAAGGACTAGAAAAGTAACTTTCTTCTTCAACAAATGTGACATCGGCTGAAACATAAGTTTTACGAGTAGTAGGATTGTAGCACTTATACCCTTTCTGAGTAGGTGAATATCCTTTGAAGACACACTTGACAGCTCTAGGATCAAGCTTGCTCCGACCACTAGAATGAACATGAACAAATGAGACACATCCGAAAACTTTAGGATCTAACTTAGTTGACACATTGAAGTCTAGAAAATACTGAGAAAACACCTCCATTGGACTTTTAAAATCCCAAGACTCGAGACGGGATACGATTTATTAGGTGAGCAGCAGTGAGGACAGCTTCCCCCCAAAAGATTTTTGGAACATTCTTTTGAAACAAAAGAGCACTGACAGAGGCTAAAAGATGACCATTTTTTCTTTCGACAACCCCATTCTGTTGGGGTGTGTCAACACATGATGATTCATGAATAATTCCCTCCTTTAGAAAGTATGGAGACAAAATTTGATTAAAGTAGTCTCTAGCATTATCTGTCCTCAACCTCTTAATTTCAACATTGAATTGAGTTTTGACCATTGTATGAAAAATAGGAAAAATGTTGCTCACATCAGATTTTTGTTTTAGCAAATAAATCCATGAAACTCGAGTGCAATCATCAATGAATGAGACAAACCAACGAGCCCCTGAAATGTTGGGGACTCGAGATGGACCCCAAATGTCACTGTGGATCAAAGAAAAAGGAACCGTAGTTCTCTTATTACTCAAAGGAAAGGAAACACGTCGGTGTTTAGCAAATTCACAAACATCACAGTGAAAATCGTTTGCATTGACATTTTTGAACAAATATGGAAATATGACACTAAGAATGCTAAAGGAAGGGTGTCCAAGTCTAAGACGATGAAGCCAAATTCGGTCTTTGTTGGAATGAGGATTGCTGGAGAGAAACGAGAGAGGTGAGTTGTTCCCATTATTCACTTGGCCACTAGGTAACTCAAGATAATAAAGACCACGTCTTACCCTAGCATGTCCAATCGTCCTCCGCGTAACTTGGTCCTGAAATACACAAGAAATACGAGAAAATACCACACTACAGTTTAGATCCTTTATAAGTTGATGTATAGACACAAGATTTGTAGATAACTTAGGTACATGCAACACGTTTTTAAGGGTAATGGATGGACTTAGGACGATGTTTCCTTGGCCGGCAACAGTGGCTAAGGATCCATCAGCAATGGCTATTTTTCTGTTGCTAGGACATGAATGGTAAGTGAGGAATTTGTGTGAAGAATGGGTCATGATCGGTTGCCCCGGAATCAATAGCCCAGGAATTTGAAAAGTCTGAACTAGAGGCACTTAAAGCATACGAGGAATGAAGCTTACCTGAATGTGCCAAGGAACAAGTACCTTTAGATTTCTCTAATGAATCAAGGAGTGATCTGAGCCTTCCTATGTCTTCTTTGTTGAATTCATTCTCCTCTCCGCCGCTGAAATTTACATCACCATGTGACATGTCTTCCTTAGATTGAGTCATGTGCACTTGGCTTCGTAGTTTTTCACTTCTAGGTCCTGCATTCCAGTAAGAACTTTGTGGTTTTCCATGAACTTTGGGGTTTTCCATGGGGATGAAGATCAATGGGGAAGAAATGCTGGACAAAGGGCTATAAATGCCAGAGAATAAGAACGGAGACTGCTCTAAGAAATTTCAGCAATGAAGGCTGAACATAAAGTGTGGAGTAAACTCTGTTTTTGACCTGAAAACAGGGTTGAAACAGAGCACAAACAAATAGCACTATGGTCTCGGCAATGAAGGCCTGTGGTTTCCGATCCCAGAAAAGAGCCTAATGCTCTGATACCATGAGGAAAATTCTGGAATTCCTTATCTGAAAATGATTCAGTACAAGACCTTTATACATGAAGGTATCACTATTATAGGAAGGTTTGACATATTGCTATCCTAGGAAAGTTTGACATGTTGCTAATCTAGGAAGGTTTGACTAATTTACAGCTACTAATTTACAGATAATCTCCTATACTTGGAAATACAAATCTGTCCCAGAAATCTTGGGATCTCCATCAATTCTGAATTTCCAACAACTATGTATAACATAATGAGGATTTCTTTTCATTGGGAGAAGCTGGATTAGGATGGTGAGGAGAGATATGCTTCTACTTGCCAAAACCTAACCAAGGATGTAGAGAAACATTTAGTATGATAATTAGATAGAGATAATGTAAAGACGTTGGGACTTTGGAAAGTTATGTGGTCTTAAGTTTTGTAAGTGTTGAGCGTAAGTGATGACCTAGTAATTTCGAGATTAGCATTACGTTTTTATAGGGAATTGTGACGGTTAATATTCATGGGTCATAAATTTTGGTGTGGAGTTTAAGCAGTGCACCACTGTTGTGGTAGTTGCTAACAGAGTTGCGCAGCAGGAGCGTAATGCTTGGACATCGTTAAAGATATGAAATTCGAGGAAAATTAACAGAGGAGAATGTAATATCCCGGTCTTAAATTAGGATTGTGTTTCATTATGATAAATTTACATAGACTGTTAGTAACCATTGTTGGTTTAATGAGAGGTCACTCTATATCGACGATTTAATGGTATAAATAGAGACAAGGCAAAATTTTCAGACATTCTAGACTGGCAGAGCTTGTGATTTTAGAGTATTTGCGTCTGAGGTGATTTTTGTTGATGGGTTAATGTGAGTTACAGTGAGATGGTATGACGGGAGATGAGATCAGGCATAATTTAGAGCAGCAATCTAGCGAGCACCAAAATTTCGGGGACGGAATTTTTATAAGTGGGGGAGAATGTAACACCCCAAAATTTATGCTGGTTTTACGGTAAATAAAAAAAATCCAATTAGTTATTTATTTGACCTTTAGTGACAAATTGGTGAGCATTATACACTATGATCCTTAGTGACAAATTTTTGGGAATCATACGTTATAATTTAGCGGTAGCTAGATTTAAATGACATTAATTAAAATCTTTAGTGATGGTTAGAGTAAACGACATTTTTGGAAAAATAATTTTAGCGACAATATATTTTATTATTCAACGTCGACGTGTATTTTAGCAATGAAATTATTTTAAGCATTGGTATACTTTTAAAGCCGCAAATAAACTTATTTAGTAACGGTTTACTTATTAACGACGCATTGTCAAACGGGATAGCGTAACTACCCATTTATAATTTTCCTAACACATTATGTATCGTAAATAATTTATAATGGGATCATTTTCGCAATAATAAGTGTGAGTTAAAAGTTTTAGCGACAAATGATAGGGTAGAGTTTTCATTTCTCTAACTAGGGTTTTTTTGTAACCTATATTTATATGTAAGATGGATTGGTCAGCCATCAAGGGCTCCTTGCAACTCGACAGACTCACCTAGAGAGAGAGAGAGAGAGAGGGGCAGAGAAAGGGGTCGAGGGATTCTTTCCGGCGAAGCTTTCTGGTAAGACGTCGTTAACTTACGTTTCTTTTTTAGTGTATATACATATACATATAGTGGGTTTAGGGATTTGTATGTATATGGGTTTGTGGGTTTAGGTAGTGTTGTAGCCGTGAGATGGACTTGCCGCCAAAGGAGTTGGCTTTTCCGGTGAGTTTCTAAATTTTCTTAATGGTTTTGAAAGGGATTATGGCTGCTGGGTATTTTAAATGAGTCAGCCGTGTGTATTGTAAATGGGTATTGCGCGAACTGTGGGGATGGTTGTGGAACTATGTCGAAGATGATGCAAATCTAGTGGTAAGTGCTGTGTGGTGATGTCAATCGCTGGTCTTGGTGTGATGGCACTCACCGATAGCCGATTTTTGGATGTTGCAGTGGTAGTGTCTGGGTGTAATGTTTGGACGGTGTATGTGTGTTTGGCAGGTGAGGTGTGAGTAAATGGTTTAAGTGTGCTTGTGTTTGAGAGTGCAGTGTGGGTTTTGTGTGTATTTGTGACTGTGTGGGTTCATGGGTTTCTTTTTTTGTGAAAGAAGGAGAGGGGTTGATGAGGCAGCCGCCATGAATGCAGGTGGTTTGCGAGGGAAGCAGCAGGCTGCTGTGCATGTGGAGTTAGGTCAAGAGCGCAAAGTGTGCAAGCTTATAAGATCTATCTATGACTTAAAGCAATCATCCAAAGTGGTATCTTAGATGTCATTGAGCCATCCTTATGATGGGTTTACGATGACCGAAGAAGATCATTGCGTGTATGTTAAACGCTCCGTGGAAAGCTTTGTTATCCTCTCATTGTATGTTAACGACATTTTATTAGCCGAAAATGATAAGGAGTTGATAGCTGCCTCTAAAAGGTGGCTGTCCTCAAATTTCGAGATGAAAGACATGAGTTAAGCTGATTACATGCTCGGAGTTAAGATCTTTAGGGATCATTCTAAGAGGCTTCTTGGTTTGTCCTAAAAGGGCTACCTAGAGAAGGTACTTGAACGGTTCCAGATGCACAAATTCAAACCCATGGACACCCCCGTTGCTAAAGGTGACTTGAGCCCAAAGGACTGTCCTAAGACTCTTAAAGAAAACGAGAAGATGACGCATTACCTTATAGCAGTGCCGTTGGTAGTTTATGTACGCTATGGTGTGTACTAGAGCTGATATTTGCTATGTTGTTGAGCTAGTTAGTCGATATCAATCAAATCTTAGTATTGCCCATTGGCAGACAATCAAAAGAATATTGCGCTTCCTTAGTGGGACCTTGGATTGTGTACTATGCTATCAGGGTTCAGATTTACGCCTTAAAAGTTTCAGTGATGCTGGTTGGGGCGGTGACCTTGATGAGCGTAAATCGACATCAGGGTATGTGTTCTTGCTAAATAATGGCACCATATCTTGCTTGGAGTAGCAAGAAACAAACATGCGTAGCACTATCCACCATGGAAGCAAAGTTTGTAGCATGTTCAGCTGCGAGTCAGGTGGTGATTTGGTTACGAAGGTTCTTACAACACCTTGGAGTTGTCACGAGTGCATTGAATTCGGTGACAATTCATTGGTGATAGTATGGCCTATGTTACATGAACTCGGTATGAGTGTCCGGATCGGATACGTGTCCAAGTGTCGAACTCGTCTAATTTTGAAAACGCAAGACACGGGGACACGACAAAATGTTCATATTTGTTATTGCTTTTTAGTTATTTCGAAGGTAAAGACGTGTTTTGTGTGATGCACTTGGTTTTAATTGACAACTTGTCTCCTCTCAAAGCAATAACTAATTAAACAAAAAACTATATATAGTATTGATAATGTCATATGCTATGAGATGTGTCAGACACATATCCCATACCCATGTCTAAGTGTCGAGTGTCCGACACGGGTACTTTACTCAAACCAAAGAGTCCATGTAACATAGAGTATGGCAGCCCTTGACTATAAAAAAGATGCCAAGTATCACGGTAGGACCAAACATATTGATATCAAGTATAACTTCATTTGAGAGATTGTGGCGCAACGGGAAGTGGTGTTAGAGCACATTTCGACGAGTCAGATGGTTGCAGACCCCCTAACTAAACCTATCCCTAGGGATTTGTTTGTTTCTCACGTTAGGGCTCTTGGACTTCGTAGAATTTAGCTCTGTCTACAAACCATTTGCTTTTTTTTAATGCACTTTTTAGGTGTTTCAATTTCCTTGTGGCGTAAAGCTATGTTTAATTAGACGTGTTTATGAAAGGTTAGTCAACAGCTTGATTGGCTTACTCACATGAGCGACATTTTAGCGCTCTTTTTGAACAGCGAGTAAAAGATGTGACTTTTTTCGTTGCTTTGGCTGGAGCCAAGATGAGGTCCTATGATTAGACCGTCTATGGATGCCCCATCATCCATATTAGCCTGTATAGAAGCCGGATGTAAGACCTAGGGCTGGCGCTTGGCCAGTGAGCTTATCTGGGGCTCTGGTTAGGCACCCGAGGAGTGGCTAGACCATGATCTGTACAACATATTAATATACAAGTAACATACGCTCATTAAGGATGAGTTTTCTGTCGTAGCATTTGTTTCACACTACATGTGCCGAGGGACCATTTTTTTAGAGTTGAGTGACTGTGTCCCTGCTCCTCACTGTGTGAGTACTCGTGGACATACGAATTGTCCAACATTATCTATGCCCTATGTGACTATTGACTGCATCATGACGTGAAGGATTGGTGTTAGTTATACTTTGACCTGTCACCTATGACATGGGTTGGCAGCTGATCCAGCACTTAATGATACGAGGATAAACGAAAGACTATTTTGGATCACATCCACGTAATATGACTCATTGTCGACAGGTAATGTTTGTTCTTCAGCGATGAACATAATCATGAGTATATTGTACGATGCTATGGAGGTTAGATTTGGCTCTTTGAGGGATTAGAGCAAATTTTACCCGGTGTGATCAAATGAGTCTGGGGCATTACAGCTAGTCATTCCACTTTTGGGTTGATGTCTCCATGCTGATTTTATCAGGTTTCTAGTATGTAGCTCATGAATCACAGATATGCTCATCGGTAGCACCGTTCATTAGTCTGTATGAGTATTTCCAATAGTGCAAGCGCACAGAGAGCATGTATGTGTAATAACGTCATCCCCGCCATGTGCGAGTGGGAGATGTTGGTAATTCGGGTCGGAGCGGCTATGCCTATGGCAAGCCTAACCCAATACCCTTTAATTTGGTCTTCCCTAACCCCCTATGTAGGAAGTCTATGGGTTGTAACCCCCAAAGTAAAGAGAGCACATTAAGTCTCTCATAAAGGGAGTTAAACCCATGGAACTTAATGATAAAAAGAAAGAAAAGGGAAAGAGAAAGTATGCGGCTAATTCTCTGTAGAAAAAGAAGCAGAAGAAAAGATTGAGAAAAACACATTCACATGCATTTGCACTAGTTGGTGAAGGAGAGACTTTTGTATGGTGGAACACGGATTGGCTCGAGAACGTAGCCGATTCTACCGTGGGCAGAGAAATATCACGTGAAGCAACAAGTTTAATCATGGACTCGTTGTGCGATAAATTTCAACGGGTATGCTTTCACAATCTGAATATATTGGCTTTGTTTTACAGAGGGGTTCAATATACCTTCTCAGGTGAAATTAACTCCAAGCAAAATCCTTAAGAAAGATGTCCTGTCAAAGTGACTTTAGTCACTTTGACTTTGATCAAGTGACTGTTGTCAAGTAATCTTACTGATTATGATTGATAAACATGATTTTTTAACAAGTGAAGAGTGAATTCGCCTATCTATTACAATTTTTACGCATCAGTTGTTACATTATACTTCCACTTGTTTATGCTAGTTGCTTTGCTACTTGCTTAAGCATGGAAAGTAGGATTTTCGTGTCATTTAAGTTTCTGGATATTTTTATGTGTTTTCTCTCTTAACATTTGGTGAAACTTCAGAAACTTCAGAATAACGTTGTGTATCTACTGTACCTTCTTCCTATGAAAGGCTTCTCCTATTATGGGTTTAGCATGTTACAGTTTCCAAGAACTAGTATTTCCAGTTAAATCGGCAATGTGGTTATAAATTTTTACATAGAAGATTAGTATATCTCAATTTGTTGCCTTGTTCTTTTTCAGGGAAGTATTTACCACATCATGCCTTGAGTTTCAGAAGGACATTGACCAGGGTGAAAATTGTGAACTTGGAACTTTGTTGTCCGAGAAAGAGAATCTTGAAAATGAGATTCATTTATTGAGTAAGAAAAACAACTCTTTGCAAAATTCAGTGTCAGCTTTTGTGGAAGAGATTCTTGAAGACCTTAATTCCTTTAACTCTGGTAAGAAATACTTCTCAAAGTTTGTGTTATAGAAAGCCTATAGTATGACATGTTTATAGACTCCTGAGGATTGGATTATTTACACTACCTGAAATTCTTCTGTTTCATGTGAATCCAGTTTTTTTCTCAAGTCATCGTTTCCTTTGATAGATGTTATTGTTCGTTGCCGTAGTTGTTTATTTCCAGTAGGTATTTTGAGATTATTGTATGTGCTTTATAGGTTTTTTTTTTAGTGGAAATGTAAATGTGTGTAAATAGTTGGTTGCATTTCCTTGACTGAAGTATTCTTTGGCCAGAACTGTGGTAAGCCATACATGATAAGCAAATAACTATGGATAGTATTTGATTATTTATAATATCAAATCATAAATATGAGCCCACTATTGTTCAAATGAATTTGATTTCTGAAGTACTTCAACCGAAATTTGGAACTGCTTAAATCAATAATGTAAGAGCGTAGGATTCTTGCATATCCTAGAAATCCCGGATTTGTACCCTTTTCAGAAACTCTGCTCTCCTTCTAGCATCTGTTTTTTTTTTTTTAACTCTTTTGGTGCTGTATATTTGAAGCTATACATGTGCTAGTAATTATTAAATCTAGAAGTATTAGAATTTTTCTTAATATACCTATAAAAAACGTGGATACCTCTTTTCACGCAGCTGACCTCTTCCTATCCGAGTTTTACCTGTTACAGAGACTCCGGGTCACCTACTAGTATCTGCACCTTTTAAGTTTAGAGTGCCCTATGTTTTGAAGCTATTCATCTGCTATTGCAAATATTTTTTTTTTCCTAACAAATTGTTGCACTGGATTGATCAATGAACAATTTGGGCAGTTATTTTGATCATGTAGAAGAAATTCTGTAATCCCCCACTAAGCAATTAGGAGTTACTCACTTTGCACAATTTTGTGATTGCAGCTTTGCATGTTGAGATACAATATCGGAATCTTGAGAATGATAAAGTGCTCAAGGATATCACTGAGTTGAAGTCGACGTTGGTTTCAACTCTTTCTATGGGATCGGGATGAATGGTAAATCTTGAGTAACAATTTTGTCTTTGTGCTGTTAACTTAATTTTGTTCTCTAAAAAAGCAAGCAATTTATAGACTCTCAGTAATATATTTCAAACTTTTCATGCTTATCTCCCAGGGTTTTTTCTTTTTTTGGAAATTTCAGCTGTGATTAATGCAAGTTCAATTTGAAAACAATATGAAATTATACTAGTGACATGGTGCACTTAAAGAAATTACAGAGTAGAAATGGTTCCTTCGTCCATGGTTGAGCATAAGGAAGCTTGAAGAGTTGGTTTGCAAAGGCTGGTTTTACAGATGAAGGAAGAGGTATCAGCTTACGAGTAGAAAAAACTAGAATCCATCTGAAGAAACTTCATGGAGGTTGAGGCAGTAAGTAACTGTGGTTTTTTGGCCTTTTGAGTTAAAAAGGCCAAAGAGGAAAGAAAGTGATAGCTACTAGTCGGGTAGGGTCTATAACTGTTGAGCAGCTGCTTTGGTGCTGTAAACAGCAGGTACGTACTTGTCAGAAGCCAAATAATGGAGGTCTGTTTGTTAGCAGATGTAATCGATTGAAACAGAAATATCGAACCAGATAGTTTTTTCCACCTTTTTCTCTTCTGATTTTTCATACCATTATCCGTGTCTTGGAGCCATTCAGACTGATGTGGCTTTAGTTTCTAATGCATCACCTCCAATCAAGACTTATAACCTCTGCTTTAGTAATGCATATTATAATTTCTCAGGTTGAGAACACTCAAAAAATCTCCCCAACCAAGATGAGGGATAAAGTATACATTGAGTATTGCTGGGCGTTGCTACTTATTTTGCAAACTCGGAAAACCCATTTTTGGGAAGAAGTGTGTGATTTGGATCTTGAGAAATGGTGCAGATTTTTGAAAGAAATCTATAACTTTAGCGCGAGCAGGGTAGGAAAAAGTAGCCTTTTAGAAAGGTTTAAGAGGAAAGTTCGAGTAATCTCTAGTGCCTACCTCATGTTTGTGATATATCTTGTGTCAAATGGGCTCGCTTATTCAACGGTGGTAAGGATGCTACAAGACTCCATCAAGATATAGTATGAGACTGCTAGAAGTAGTGGTATCAGTCGAAACGACTCGACTGTTAGCAGTAAACATGAACTTTCTTAAACCAAAATTTAACCTTTGAAGAAGATATTAATATCAGGTAAAAACATGTATTATAAGGAAAGAAGATGCGTGTTTACCATCCTCCATAGTCAAATTATAAGGGCAATGTAGTGTAATTGCTTGCATGATTAGAATAAGGCCCATTTTTACTTTCATAGCCATGTCTAGAAGAAGAAACAACGGGGTTATTGGATAAGTCAACGACCTTAAGTCCTTCGAACATCATTCGTTCTGGTATATCATCATGACTTTAGAGTGTCGTCCTGTCTATCAAATTTCCCGAACTACTCTCTTCCCTCAGTGTATCAGTTCATCTGCTTGTGAGCCTGCATTTATGTGCCAAAGGTGTTGGATGACGTGTTGTGCTAATGATAGTATGCTACTATAGCTGAAGCAATCCTTCATATGAGTTAAACTGATACACGTATTGACATATACTTCAGAGTCGCCTTTCTTTAAGCTCATCATCTGGATATTATCATTGATGTGGATTGAGTGTGCCTATATGGAAAGGAATAAGGTGACCCTAATCTGGTCGTATTTGAGAACACCAGAACAAGGATACGATTCCACAGTAGCTTTGTCATCTTCCAATGTAGAAAATTGAGGAGCATTTTCAGGTGTCAATTATCTTTCATATACCCGGAATATAAATAGCCTTTGCTTTGAGCGTTTCTCGTTATGTGATTAAGGTTAGCTGTGAATGAGATGATTTAGTCTTTGGTTCAAACATTCCAACTCATGGTACCTTCTAATGCACTTAAAAATGCGATCTGGAAACATTTCACGCATCTTTTCTCAAGTCTGAATTTGAAGTAATGGAGCATAAAACTGGGTAGATGAGTTGCAATCTGATGACCAAAGGATCTGAAGTTTTTTTTTTCCATTTCAAAAGAAGAGTCAGGAGAATTATATTGCATTTCGAGAAACTCTAAAAATTCTGGTTCAACCTTAGCTGCAGGAGCTAGTGGTGTCCCGGGTGCCGGAACATTAAACCAGTTCCAACTCACACCCCAAAACCCGCTATACTAGGGTCCTCGCTCTGGAACCTCACACCTGCTCCCGCTCATAGTGCAACTAAGGGTTCAATGTCCCTTCGTGTTTCTGTTTCTTTACTTCAATGCTTCCACATTGGCACGTTCCAGTATTGAACTGAGGCCTTGAGCAGATTCACTCTAATTCTTTGCTTATCACCATTTTTAAAGAACTCTTTATTATTTAGCAGCTGTTCATGTCTTGTCTGAAATGTGATCTTTATATGCCTACTCTTAGTGCACCAATTTTGGAGTATGTGAGTACCACGTTCCTGTTTCTCGTAATTAGAATTTCCACGTTCCAGGTAATTTTGCTTCCTACTTCTGTGGTAATCTAGGTTTCCTAGCTACGTTGAAAAGATCTCATAATCCTTTTATCATTGAGAATTATTGATGTACGTCCGAAAATTCCTCAATTCTATCTTATAATCTTTTTATCGTCGAGGATTGTTGTTGCTAAAAGTTGATCGGGAACCCTAGCCTCTAACAATAACCTGCAAGACAGAAACGAGTGACCGTCATGTGAGATTCAAGCGGGGAAACTCTTCGATTTGGATGTACAACTGCCCACATACCTACAGGAGGAGGTCCCTTTATATAGGCATAGACGTAGAAGTGTAATAGAATTAGGAGTGACGGCTGGGTCTTGGGCCCGATCCTTGGGAATTGTATCAGAGTCTTTTCAAAACCTTAATTTGTCCGATAATGTTTCTATTAATCAGAGTTGATTCAGTTTGATTGGGGAATGCCACGTGTCATCCATTGATTAGGGGTTTAATTTCAGTCATATCATAATCCCCCACCTTTGTTGCCAAAATATTTGGCTGAGGAACCGTATATTGGGGTCTTGAGACAATTTTTGAGGGACTTTTCATTGCTTGTAGGGGTAAAAAATATATTTTCTCCACCTCATAGTAGACTGTTCGGACTTCAGCTTTTGAGAGGTAGGTCCTAGAATTTCGTCCAAGCAGGCTGTTCGGATTTGTCTTTGAGAAGACGAATCATGAGATCTTTAGAGGATGTGTTCCATTGTAGTCTCTCTCTCTCGAGAATATGCAAAGCTTTGTGCATGTAATTTATTGCATGTGCTTGCACATGTTAACTTATGCAAATTTGCATCATCAGTTTAGAGCTGGCAAATCCAATCTAGCATATAGTTAGGAGGTTTTCCAGAGAGATGATGGGCTGATGAATTCACATACAATGCCTTCTCTTCTCTACGCATGGAGCCAGGCCAAGCCTTCTCAGGCTTGGGCTCGTGAGATCAACCCTTGAGACAAAATGGAGCGTAGAGTTCATGCAAATGCCGCAGGGGGTTGATGGAACATTAAGTTCGTGTAAGCTCCGTTGGGGGCTGATGGAACATAAAGCTCGCTTGATCGCCCTCGAAAGCAGATAGAACGTAAAGCTCGTGTAAGTTCCCTTAGGGGCTAATGAACATAAAGTTTGTGTAAATGCTCTCGAGGGCTAATGGAGCATAAAGCTCATGTAAACGTCTTTGGGGGCTGATGGAAGACAAAGTTCATGAAAATGTCCTTGAGGGCCTGGCATGTTGCATTCGACGTAACAAGTACTTATTGTTGCGACGCTAAGTGAGAAGGTGCAAGGCATTGGGCTTGCTATCTTTCCATTGTCATATATATGAAGCGCTCCTATTTGAGAGGGCATGAATGTAATGATTGTTTTTAGCCATGATCTAGGGCATCGTCACAAGAAGATCTGTATGAGCAAGAAAATAAAAAGGACCATAATCTGTTTGCTCAGCTGGACGAGCATATAAAGTTAGAGGAGGCGGAGTCCGTCTAAGCAAGATGTCATCTAAATGATGATGTCGCATTGAATCGATCTGTTGCGGATCAATTGGGTTCGATTTGCTGGTTGCACGGGCATTAGCTTGCAGTTTAATTACACATAGTAGTGATGCTATCAGCATAGGCTAGCGATATGCTCTGATTCACTAGATGTGTTGGCAGCGTGCGTGCCTCCATCACTGTAGGATCAACTCATCAACGTGTAGAGGTGTAAATATCTTTAATTGATAGAGGTCGGCATATGACCGGAATAGTATCAGGAGTCAGCATGTAACACCGAGTCGGCATGATGCTGCGGAAGGAACCCTGGGTGTGACTTAAAGTCACTGGGAGTTGTCAACTTGTCCCTCGCTCATGAGCGGTCTGGATGCCTCTATTGATGTTTGTGGGTTCAATTTAAACCCTTACAACAGCTAAGAGCATGTGACAAGAAAATGTCCTTCATAGCAGTATATGAGTATATGAGCTGACAAATGCAACTATAATTTTAGCATAGAAATAGGTAATAATCATACTCCATAGCCCCATTACTACCTTGTTGGTCAGACAACAAAGATGTGATGCATTGCATGTCGCAAGCAAGCTTAATAAAAAATTCATAGCACTTGGAAGATCCAAAATACTAAGTGAGTTTAATAAAAAAATTCATATCACTTGGAAGATCCAAAATGTAAAGTGCTTGCTCCAGTTGACGCGACTGAACAATACTAGACCCAAAATAAAAATAAAAATAAAAAATAGGTCTAGGTAATATAGAAGCACACAGGAAGCAGTTTTTGAAAAGCTTGTTGGTGCCTAAGATCATAGCCGCTTATTTTTAGAGACATATATGTGATATAAAATATGCGCAGACTTTATAAACATTATACGGCATATGTCAAATAAATAAGACTCTGTAGGTCTTAAATATAGATAGGCATTTTTCGTGGGGTTAAAAGCTTAATGCTTTAGAAGAAAGAATGCGCCTTATTTTGGTCAGTCTAGCTTCTCTCTCATGACCAAAGGTAAGTGCTACCGCGACGTTACTGTCGGCTCGATTTCGAGGAGTTGGTTGGGAGGTGGTGGTTTTAGAAGAGTTCCAGTGGCTAGATCTGGACCAGAGGCGGTGACCTTTGTCGGGATGCCATGGGTTTTGATGGCGAGGTGGCTGCCATTAGTTGCGGTGAAGTGGATCTAAACTCTAGCGACAGCCCCCAATTGGCATTGCCATTAAAAGGGCTTCTCATGACGGTGACGTGGAGGCCGCCGGAGGAGCTCTACGTTTACAGTGAGGTGGTCGTTGGATTGTTGACCAACAGTGGTGGGGCAACTGGTAAATGAGGATCTAGCAACGCAGCTACCATCTGTGTGTTTTTTTTCTTGGTTGCGTTGTGATGAAACTCCGAAACGAACAACTTGTTGAGACTCTGTTGAGATTTACATTTAAATCTCATGGGTGGTTTGATTGATTATTTAATCAATATGAGAGCTTAACTAATAACAAAGTCAAACCTAGTTTTCCTTTTGCAACCTGAAGGTGAGTTGGCAGAAGCATTTCATGTGAAGACTCGTGAAGCAGTGGTGCTTGCGGCAACCGGCGCTATATATTCTTCCAAACGGCGCTTTATCCAAAAACCTTTTTGGCATCATTCCGTTGGCACACAACGGTTATTTTCTCCCTTCCATTTCTCCCTTGTTGGTTTGGAACGATGAAGGCAGAGAGTACCGTTACTTCATGAAATGGTGCATGCTTTATCGATTTTCATACCGGAACAATGGCACTTTGACATGTTTATATACCATGTTTTGGCCAGTAGAATATATAAGTCTTCCGAAATTACACAAAAATAATTTCAAATTGCTCTCATAATCTCTCAAAATCTATCTACAATTGTTTCAAAAAGATTTTCGGAGATCTTCGATATTACTAGCCACAGTTCTTCTCAGGCTTTGTTGTATTCTGGGAACGAATTTGTCTGCAACTCATTAGCAAACGCTTTGTTGAGTAGGGGCAAATAACGTCTTAAAGAAAGTGTTTTTAGATACGCCTCAAAGCCTTTTTTGTTTCCATTTCCCGACTTTTTTCCCAACAAGTTTAGAACGTTATTTGGAAGAAAATGGAAGCATAAATTAGTGCCTCTATCAAGATGATGAATCAAGACCTCATCAAGTTGGATCAATTTGTTGGTAGCAATTTTGGTCGTTGGCAAGACAAATTCAAATTCTTATTCATGGCGTTAAGGATCGTCTACATTTTAAATTGCGAGCCACTTTCAGAGCCTGATGATAATGCTAGTGAGAATGAAAAGAAAGAATGGCAAAGGAGGAACGATGATGAAGTTATGTGTCACGGCCATATTCTCAATGCACTTTCGGATTGTCTTTACAACTACTACAAGTCATTTGATTCGGCAAAGGAAATCTGGAAGGCGTTGGAGTATAAGTATAAAGTTCAAGAAGAAGGTTCAAGAAGAAGGTACGAAGAAATTCTTAATTTATGAGTATAATGATTTTACCATGTTAGACGGCATACCAATTCTCCACCAAGTTCACGAATTGCAAGATATTGCAAATAAAAATTTGCGAACTTGATGAAAAACTTCCGGAATCCTTTCAAGCTGGTATGATAATTGCAAAGTTACCACCATCTTGGAAAGATTATAGGAAGAAATTGTTGCATAGAGAGAAAAAGTTTACTTTGGAGAAAATTTAGAAACATCTTCGTATAAAAGAGGAATCTCGTAATAGAGATAAAAAGGGAGAAACTGAATTTAATTCCAAAGTGAATTATGTTGATGCAGCTGATGGAAAATCATTTCATGCTCTTCATGTTAAGAAAGAAGACAACATGTTTAAGAGGAACACCAATCACAATAAGAACAAAAAGAAGAGTAAACGTCACGTTTGCGGAAAGAAGGGGCATTATTTACGAGAATGCCGACATCGAAAGAGTGGAAAGGAGCCACCGGTGAGTCCGCAAACAAGGTCGAAGAGAGTCTAGTAGCCATGATTACCAAAATTAATATGGCTGATTCATCTTCGAGTTCCGGATGGTGGTTTGATTCGGGAGCCACAACCAACATTTGCAAGGACATATCTATTTTCAAGACCTATGAAGAATTGCCTAATAACCAAGAGGTCCAAATGGCAAATATGGCGAGGGCAAAGATTGTTGGCAAAGACAGCGTAGAATTAAACTTCACATCTTGACTCTTCTTAATGTTCTTCATGTCTCTGATATTAGAAAGAATTTAGTTTCCGTTAACCTTGTTTGTAAAAAAGGTTTTCGTGTTCGTTTTTGAGTCCGACAAGTTAATTCTGTCTAAGAACGGAAACTTTGTCGAAAATGGATATGGTTGTGATGGGATATTCAAACTCAGTCTTAATGAAATAAATGTTGCTTCTTCTTATACTGTTGAACCTTTTAATCTTTGGCATAGTAGATTAGCACATTTAAATTACAAGTACATTAGAACATGATGCATCTAGGTTTAATTTCCTGTTCTCATGTTAGTATTGATATATGTGAAGTATGTATTAAATCTAAAATGACGAAGAAACCTTTTAAAAGTGTAGAAAGGAAATCTGAACTTTTAGATTTGGTACATTTAGATATATGTAAATTAAATCGCTTAGTAACTAGAGGTGGTAGGAGGTATTTCATCACGTTTATTGATGATTGCTCTAGATATACTTACGTGTATCTTATGAGAACTAGAGATGAGGCATTTGGTATGTTCAAAACCTATAAGTCAGAGGTAGAAAATCAACTCAATAAAAAGATTAAGATTTTTCGGACTGATAGAGGTTTAGAATATTTTTCAAATGAGTTTAATGCCTACTGTGAAGAGCACGACATTATACATCAAAAGACTGCGTCTTATACACCTTAACAGAATGGTTTAGCTGAAAGAAAAAAATCGTGCGTTAGTAGAAATGACTAATTGTATGATTATAAATACAGGCTTACCTTTGAATTTGTGGGGATAAGCTTTGTTAACTGCTTGTCACGTGCACAATAGGATCCCTGCTAGGAATTATGATAAGACTCCTTATGAATTTTGGAAAGGTAGAAAACCTAATCTAGAATATCTAAAAGTGTGGGGGTGCTTAACATACTATAAAGTGCCAGATTCTAAAAGAACAAAATTAGGACCGAGAGCTCTTAAAGGAGTGTTTGTTGGATATGCACAACATAGTATTTCGGATTCTTGATTTGGAATCAAATGTGATAGTTGAATCTAGAGATATAACATTCTTAGAATGTAAGTTCATCTCAGATTTTAGAGGTGAAAGTTCTAAATCAGATTTAGTATCTAATTCAAGAACTGACCGAGCTTTGGCTTGGACGATTCGATGGTTCCTAGTGAGGAGTCAAAGGCATAAGAAAGGAAAAGATTTAGGTAAATATTTTATCTCACCTGATTTTATAGTTTTCCTAGTTGAAGGAAATCGAGAAATAGTTTTAAATCAGACTCCTATTGTCCTTAACGTTGACAGTGATCCAATGACCTATACGGAAACAGTAACTTCAAGAGATGCTGCATTCTGGAAATAGGCCATTAATGATGAAATGGACTCTGTCATGTCGAATGGAACTTGGATACTAGTTGACTTACCTCCAGGGTCAAAGCATATAGGTTGTAAATGAGTATTTAGAAGGAAGTATAATTCTGATGGTTCTGTACAAACCATCAAAGCTAGATTAGTAGCTAAAGGTTTTAAGCAGAAAAAGGAGTAGACTATTTGATACGTATGTTCCTGTCGCTAGAATTACTTCTATTAGAATTTTGTTTGCCTTATCATCTATATACCATCTTTACATCCATCAAATGGATGTTAAAACTGCATTTTTAAATTGTAATTTTGATGAAGAGATTTATATGGAACAACCAGAAGGGTTCGTTCTACCAGGCAATAAGAATAAAGTATGCAAGTTAGTGAAATCCTTGTATAGTTTAAAACAAGCACTTAAGCAGTGACATGAGAAGTTTGACTCATGTGTGTTGTCATACAGTTTTAAGCATAATAGTGCAGATAAGTGCACCTATTCTAAATTTACTAATGATTATGGTGTTATTGTATCTTTGTATGTTGACGACATGCTTATTATTAGGACTAATATGATTGGCATAAATGAGACTAAGCAGTATCTTTTTCTATGTTTAAAATGAAAGATTAGGAGAGGTTGATACCATCTTAGGTATTAAAGTGACAAAACATAGTGGGGGTTTTGCTCTTTACAATCACATTATGTTGAGAAAATTCTATCTAAATTCCAACATCTTGGTTTCAAAGATTTTAGTACCCCTTATGATTCTAGCATTAAGTTGACTAAAAATCTTGGAAGACCGGTGGCACAACTAGAGTATGCTAGTACTATTGGTTGTTTAATGTATTTAATGCATTGCACACGACTTGATATAGCATTTGCAGTTTGTAAATTGATTAGATTTACAAGTAACCTTAGTGTAGGGCACTGGAAAGGAATTAGTAGAATTTTCGGATACATAAAGAGAACTTTATATCTTGGTTTGTTTTATAGTGAAGAGCCGGGTACACTTGAGGGGTATACCGTTGCTAGTTGGATTACAAGTATAGGCCGGGGATAGCAAGTCCACATCAGGGTGGGTTTTTACCCTTGGCAGTGGAGCTGTTTCATGGGCTTCTAATTAAGGAACAGACTTGTATATCTCACTCTATTATGTAATCCGAATTTGTACAATAGCAGGCAAGGAGGCCGAATGGATAAGGAATCTGTTGTTGGATATTGATCTGTGGCCTAATCCTATGCCGCCAATCACAATATATTGTGATAGTGAAGCTACTTTATCAAGGGTGTACAGTAGTACTTACAATGGTAAGTCCAGTCATATCAATCTGAGGCATGATTTTGTAAGGCAACTAATTAAAGATGTTATCATTACTATCATCTATGTGAAGTCAAAAAAAAATTTGGCTGACCCTCTAACCAAGAGTTTATCTCGAGAGTTGGTTAGAATAACTTCTAGAGAGATGGGACTAAAACACATTCATTAGTCACCAATAATGGTAACCCAACTCATTACTAGTCCAAAGCTAGTCCATGAGTTTTAATGGGTACGAACAAGTTATTGAATGTGACTGTTAGCACTAATTTTGCGTGTCTCTCTAGAATAATGAATAAATTAGTGTTGTATGTTACGCTAAACGAGGTTGAGTACATCTCTTAATGGAGTTGTTTAAATGCGTTCTTAGTAATGGAGACGCAAAAGAACTTCACCTATATGAACGTAGAAGTGGTGTCGCTTCTTAAGAGAGTTATGCGGGTTTACTTTCGAGAGCGTTCATGAATCCAAGATCGAGCACATGGCCATAAAAGTGCCGAGCGAGTTTATATCATTCTTTACCGAAACAAGATGTTATTATGCGTATGGTAATTCTGGAATCATCTCTAGCGTACTTAGTTTAAGGTATGACCACCAAGGACTTTGATAAAACTTTGAGTTACTTATACTTATGGAAGGTTTAAGTTGAAAAACACCTTCTTGAAAACATAATAAGATCGAGTAATAGATTTTGGAGAGATTTGTAATTAAATAATCAAAGTGGGGGTTTGTTGAGATTTATATATAAATCTCAAGAGTTGTTTGATTATTTAATCAAATAGAGAGCTTAAATGTTTTAACATATTAGCCATTGTCTTCATCTTCTTCTTTGGCAGAACCTGTACATGAGTGGCCATTTCCTTCTAAATACAAACGCATGAGACGGTGGTGCTTGCTTGCAACCGCCAACTTTGTATTTGAAGCGGTGGTTTTGTTCTTGAGTGAATCTGCCAATATTTTGGAGGCATATTAGCTGGAAGAACAACGATTGTTACCGTTGTTTGATTGAAACGGTGCCATGCCATTTGTTTTTCAGATTTGAAAAGCCAAACGGGAATTTGTGAACGGTCACTGCAACTGCATCTGCCTCTTTGAAGAGGTGTTGTCCGTTGCTTGTGCCTGTAGCTTCTACATACATATATATGCCCGTGTTTTTGGCAGAAGAACATTTATATGTTCTGAAGAAATACACGTAGAAAAAGTATTTTTTAAGAAAATTCAGTTTTTGCTCTCTTAATCTCCCAAAGTCTATCTACAATTGTTTCACAAAGATTTTTGGAGATCTTCGATATTGCTTATCGCAGTTCTTCTCAGGCTCCTGGGAACAAATTTGCATGCAACACGTTAGCAAACTTTATCTTGAGTGGGGGCAAATAACGTTCTAAAGAAAGTGTCTTTAGATACGCCTCAAAGCCTTTTTTTTTGTTTCCATTTCCCGACTATTTTCCCAACACGGAGGAAGCCCTTGAACGTGAAGTTTAGTGTGTATAAGCCGCCGTTCACTACACATTCCCTTTCCATGAACCAAAGGATGGAGGTACTGGAGTGCAAGAATATGACCAGAGGCAAGGGTGGTTGGGTGAATGCACTCTTGAAAGCTCCTCCATCTGCTAACGCTGCGCCCGAAGGTTATTACATGCTCACAATTGTTAATGGAGGAATTCCTAGCATATCCCAGTGGGTTAGGTTCATGCATGCTTGATTGCCATAGTTGACAGCGGGCTAAGAATAAGTGATATTATCACAGTTTTATTTGTAAGAGATTCTCAGCAATGAGATATGGTTCGAAGTGGTAGTTCCAGTCACATTTTACATAAAATATGTACAATATTACTTGGATAGCCAACTATGTGTATTTGGAAAAGCTATTCGGGAAGACGTTCAAAAAGAGTATATATAGCCTTAGGTCTTTCATGGTTGTTCGACCAGCATCCTAATTTCTGCATGTCGTTGTCCTCTTAAGTATGTATAGTTTTCATAATCGAGGTATACACAAAATTTTAGCTCACAGTATGATAACACAATTGCCTTGCCGGAATCAGCTCCTACAGCGTGTAAAGAAGATAAAGCAGAAATTAGAACATGAAATTTAAAAAAATTCCAAACAAGAAATAAGGCACAATTAGAAGGGTGTTAGATATTGATGAGTCTATATGTCTCTATGTGAAATGGACATAAATTGTTTGGTTAGGAAGTACCGACACCTCATATAGGTCGAGGTATGGTGTTCGACACCTTTGGACACGTGTCCGACTCCTCTCAGCAGTGCCCTAATTTATTAATTTATTATTAATTACCGGACACCGTGTCAGACACCTCTTAAATAAATGTCGAACACCTCTTGAAGAAGTGTCCACACATATGAGGCCAAATATATGATATTTTAAACCTATTTCAGGGTCAATGTGCAATAAATGACAAATTCGGGACTTTTTTAGAAATGAACTTTTAAGCCAAACCCTAATCCAATCGACCCAGCAAAAGGTACCCTTCCTCTTTCTTTCTCATCCCTCTCTCTTTTCCCTCATTTTGTTACCGAAAGCACCTGAACTTACTAATCCAGAGGAAGATACATCAATATATCCGACCTTATTTACATACCCATTTGGTTATATAAGACCTCTCCTTCATCCTTTGGTCAATGTTTTTTTTCCTACTCTCTTGTTACCGTTGAGACTCTAATCTTGGTACTATTGAGATATTCACATGCTTTCTTGTTACCGACATTCTTTGTTGTTAGCTTTCTTGTTACCGACATTCTTTGTTGTTAACGTTGGGACTGTTTCATGTTACTGTCTTTCTTTCTCATTCGTTTTGAACGAAATTCAGCTATTCCAATTGATGTTTTTTCTTATTATTTACATATTTAAGCATATTGTATATACTTATATAACAAAAATATATTAAAAAATTCAATAGTGTCTTGCGGTGTCCAAAATCTAATTTTTTGGAAATTGCAGTGTCCGGTGTCCCGGTTGCTGTCGGTGTCGGATGCGATGTCCGTGTCCGTACTACCTAGGTTTTTGGCAGGAAGAAAGTACGTCAATAGGTTTTTAGAGGAGCGGATGCATTGTGTAGGCCATTGGGATTTTTCCAGTAGAATGACTCCTTTGATGGCTGCTGCTCATAATAGGATTTGATTTGGACATTGTGAGACTATCCGAATTCATGATTAGGAGGACTTTAAACTGGAATCTGGCATTATCCGATGCAACCTCTACCTTGACTGGTGCAAATGCTTGTGCAGTAATAGCCTATATCGGAAATGGAGATTCTGGCATTCGGTCATGCGACAGAACTGAGACTGATGGTCTACACAGGAAGATGTTCAACTGCTAAGATAACTAGCGTTGAGAATAGAATCCCACATCACGAATATACCAGATGTATAACACTTCGATATAGAACACTTGTGGGTCTCAGAGCTGGATGTGAGCTGAATGCTTTGAGATCGTATCAGATCCAAATTAGTGAAGCCAGAACTCGGCCATCTAAATTGAGCTTGATGAAGTCATTCAGTCAGTTTCCTCCAAACATCCTAAAGCATAAATTTGGCAAGTTTACCAATTTTGGTTACACACACTGAAGTAATGCTTGCTATAACATAAATAAATTGGGTAAATTACACAAGCACCCCTAAGATTTGTCTTAAACTACACAGGGCTCCGCCTAAGTATTTTTATCAATCCCCGCCCCCTGTAGTTTGTTATTGTGTTACATAACACCCATTTTCGTTAGGGTATCGCCAAGAAAAGTTAGGGCACCTTTCAATTATTATGATATTCCTAAAATGCCCTCTTCATCTTCTTCCTTACAACCTAATGCTTCGCCGGCAACCCTACCACCAGGCAACACCTTCCGGCGACCGATCGCGACCAACGGCAACCCCAACAGACCCACCACACTGCCCCGCCATAACCCACCTCCGTCGGCCTATTTCCATATCTAAATCGGCCCACCCAAGACTACGCCGGCACACCCACCAACTACTACCAATCGTAAAACCTATATGCCACCGCCAACAACACTCTCCAGCGACTGATCGCGATCAACCAACAGTGACCGATTATGACCCACCAACGGCGACCGGTGGTCATTAGACACCATATCCACCAACCGCCACCATACTACTGGCCAACAGCCAAGGAACAATCAAACAAAGCCCCCCGTCGCCGCTACATCTGAACCCATTGCCACAACCTCCATGACAACGGGCCAAAGCCACGACCACGTACCTTGATTAATGATTGCAGGCAAGCAATTACTGAAGACAGACCCAAGCCCTAGGCCGCTTCTCTGCACTCGTCGATCGTGCGCCTTAGCCAACTACCCCCGGTGATCTCTAATCAGTGAAGCAACACCTATTTTAGGCAGTGGTGGATATAGATCCAAGTTTAATGGTGGTGGTGGTGGGAGGGGAAATCAACTAGTGGTGCAGTTGGTGGTTGTCAGTGGTCGTGGGTGTGCAATAGGTGGTTGTGCGGTTGGTGATTTGGCCGGTTTCAGATTCGCGATATGTTGTCCTCACGGAGATCGAGTGGTGGTTGACGGTTGTGGGTCGTGGTGATGGGGGCGGTGGTGAGTCGTGGTGGCTACAGTTGGTGGCTTGTGGCTTCGCCGGCAGTGGGTGTGGCAGTCCAGAGGGTTCTGCCGGCGTGTATGTGTGTGAGAGATTGGGGGGGGGGGGGGAATTGACCTGTTTATCAAGGGTATGACCGTCCTTTAATTAATTTTGTTAACTCTGTTAACAAAAAAATAGAAATGTGTAGCTTAGTGTAATAGAAATACATAGGCAGAACCATGTGTAGTTTTGGGCAAACCTCAAGGAATAAAGTTTACATGTAAGAATATATGCAGGTATCATGTGTCTGCAAAGAAATGGTACTCCTTAACATTATTTGCAATCAGTCGGATAGCAGAAATAGTAGTTACTACGGCAAGGATAGAGAATAGGACAATGTTGGTCCAGTGCCACACCTTCTTCTCGAACCTTGCTGTCTTTCCTTTAACCTGCAGGAAGAAGCATGTCTAGTGGGTTCTCTTAATGTTATTACTTGTTCCAAAGGGCAGCATAGTGCAGAGATACCTTAAGGAAGATCATGCTTGGGAACACGAAGGTTAACAGGATGAGCGTAAATGATCCAAGCAAGTTCACAAAGTACCCCATGGAAGGGAAAGCTGCTGTCACCAGTGTATTTCCCGAGAAGAGGAATGCTCGCAGGGAAATTAGGTGTTTGATGTTTCCTCTCGAATGCATGCCCTCGTCGAGGTTTAGGAACTTGGTATCAAGAGCCTCATGAATTGGTGCCACGAACATCTGAAACTTAGAATAGTTATCAGATGGACAAATTACTTTTTTATGTGTCTCTTTATCTTGCAGTAAATCGACTAATAGTGTTAAATATTTATTAGGCTATAGCATATATAGTGTATGTACGCTGTTTCAGGATTTTGAGTAGAGGGAAAAATTGATAGCAAGCATAAATTTTCACTTGCAAACCAGGCACAAAGCTAGTAGTTTTGGGGGCTATGTTATATTTGCAAAAATGCTTTTGATACATGCTGTATGTCCCATAGAAACTTTACTAGTAACCGTACTTCGATTTTAGAGGCGTCGTTCTTTACATGGTGCTCAATCTGGGTTTGTTAAAGTCAAGTATACTTACCGCCAGGATTTTTTTTTCAGTAGTCATAGTCAAGATATATTCAATCTGAATCTTACTCTAACTGTATATAAACACTCGTGTATTCTTCTAATGTAAATATTATACAGAATTCATTATGCTCTTCGTTCGTAATAGGGCTCAATCTAGAGGGAGCATGAAAAAAATTAATGGCTCCAAAAGGCTTGAGAAACTAACATTAGCCACAACAAATTAGCAAGAATTTCGTAAAAATTGGCTCGAGGAACTTACATGTTGGGAGATTATAGACTGGACGAAGGCAGCTAAATTGATCAGGACCTTGACCCATTTGGGTCCACTTAGCTCCGTTGGAAGGTACTCAGATACTGTTGATCCATAAGCCCAGTATCCTACTATGCTCACTCCATAGTAGACCACAAGCCCCACACTGTATTGTAGACACAAGGCTTTCCTCATGCTTTTTATTGCCGGCCTGCGCAGGGTTGACTGCAATCCAGAAACAGCAATATCTCCGTAACAAAAGTATTACTAGTCACCTTTTTTCTTTTCTTTTTAAGTTCAAGGTCTTTTGTCGCTAAAATAATTATCAGTGACACTTTTAAATCCAGTAGAGACAGAAGGGTGTGGATGAGTAGATAATAAGGTTGATTGAGCACCAACATCCTTTTACGCATTTCGCTAGACCAAAACCAAACCATTGCACTGAAAAGGGATCGGGAAGAAATGGTAGAAATCATATGTTTTTAATGATAGTGTCAAATCGCGTTCATGGGTACGCTGAAACTTGTAGAACAATTTTTTTCTCCGGCACGGAGCAAACTTCCTCTGACACTCCTATTCAGCGACGAAAAGATTTGTGGTGACAATTCTGGCGGCACTTTTAGCAGCACTATGGCTAAGATGTTAGCATAGATGTCACCAAAACATTTTAGCAACAAAGTAACTTAAAAGGGTTGGAATAAACAGATTTTCCCAAACTTGAGACGTTGCATAGATTTGATATTTGTGGAGTGTAAACCTGTATCTCCAGTAGTACACCAGATGTATTGCAAGCGATAATGGCAGATACTGCACCAAAGCCGCTGAAAACCTTGCTAACTTTGCTTCCTCTGATCTCATAATCTCGGTTTTTGTTGGATTTTCCTACAAAGGAAACAAAGGATGGCTACTCCGTCAAGTGTCATCATTGGCCATGAATCCTTAAGCTTTGATGCTCATAATGCAGACATGTAGAATGCAAAATCGCAACGACTGACTTAGCGAGTAAAAAAAAAAGTTATGATAAATTAATCTGATTACTATCCCTCAAAAGTGTACGACTATGTAACTAAGAAAACTATAGATAGAGTTGACTAGCATCTTTCAACGACATATGAGCTAGCTAGCATGGACAAGGACACCGCATCTGACACCGACCGGGACATTGGACATCGCAACCGGAACACTGGACACCGCAAACAAAAAACTAGATTTTGGACACCGCATGACATTTCTGAATTTTTTAATTTCTGTATATATTTATATTTATATAATATATACACACATTTATATATATACTAGTAAGGATCACGTGATTTGCACGTTATATAAAGATTTGAAATAAAAATATCATAAATCTTGGTAAAAAAACACCATTTGTATGACTATTATAATTAAATGATACCCTATAATAAGTAAATTAGTTGTTAACTGCTAACTAAATACTCGAATTATGGAAAGTTCATTGCACAAAATATGATCTTCTTTCAAACCTAAATTGTTAATGTCAATTATCACCAATATTTGTCACTATTTATCATACTTATTTCTTTTGTCACATCAAGTTACCTCTAAAGAAAATCCTAGATGTTCCATATTATATCTTGTTATCCAATGTACATAGTCATAGTAATCAGTTTCAAACATCTTGAAAAATTTCTAATTCTCAAACACTACAAGTTTGATATTGAAGTAATAAAAGCAAATAAAGTCTTTTAGAGACAATCAATGTTAAGTGTATATATATACTGGAGTTTACAAATTTTTTGTAATATATTTTTATGGCATGTATATGTCTAGGAAATGAAACTGAGAATAAGTTTGAATTAACACTAAGTGATATTTACGAAACATAAAAAATTAACCTAAAAAGGATTGTCAATAATAAAGTATCTAACTGAAAAGAGTTATGATTAATAAATGTAAAGCAAAGTTTGTACAATGTAAGGAGTTAGGAGTTTAAATGTTGCATCTTTAAAATCGAGAATCAAATGAACTCAAGAGATCTAGCATGGCACATATATAAACTCAATTGTTTAGGCAACAAATCTAGTACTTGTATCTTTTAAGAATATTTCTAGAGTGAAAAGGACTTAGCATCATATTTATACGTTTGGGCTAGATCCACTCCCGCTTGTTGAATGCAATTCTTAATTTTGTCAATAAAAGATATAGTAGTGAATATTTAACCTCTTCAACAACTAAATATTAGAATTTACCCAATTAAATTGTAATTTTGCCTCACCCTTTTAAAAATAAAAAACATCCTAAATTTTTGTAAACTCTATAAATTTAAAAACTCATTTCGTAGAGAAAATGTTTAACCATTTAACCTCTTGGGATCATTTTATACGGTTTATAGTTTATAATTTAGGATTTTAGGGTTTATGGTTTAGGTGGGGCTAGATCCACACCCGTTTTAGTTAAATTCATATATTTTGTCACTTAAAGATGCATTAGTAGATTTTAACCTCTTCAGCAGCAAATTGTTTAAATATAGCAAAAATATTGTAGTTTAGCCTCCCTTTTTTTAAATGCCCTTAATTCTTTTCAAGCTTTTACTGTTCAAAAATATATTTTTATTGAAAAAGTATTCATTTGATTCCTTGATATTAATGCTGAGGCAGATTCTCAATCGTTTGGCTATATTCATAATCTTTGGTCACTAAAAGATGCATTAATGAATTTTTAATCTCTTTAGCGCTAAAAGATTTAAAGTTCGCTAAAAGGTTGTAATTAAGTCTCGCCTTAATATTGAAAAATCTTTTATAAACTTAAAAAGAGTATTTTAACAAATAAAATGCTTAGTCATTTAATTCCTTGCGTATAAAAACTTGAGAGTTTAAATGTTAAAAAAATTATTAATCACTTAAAGCTCAAATAAATTGGAGTGTCACCTAGTCCTATCACATATAAGAGTGAAATATACGAAGGCAATAGTCATATGAAGAACATACTGTCATAAACATATATGGTATTTCAAGTTACAGTGGATCACAAAAGGACAATAACCATATGAACAATATGTTATCATGCAAAAAAGGATATTCTAAAAACTCTGATACTAACGAACATAGAATCATTTACTTGCTACAAATTCAAATTATAATTAAGAGTAGAATGGTATGATCTAGTGATTCTTATGCATTTAATTTTTTTGATAAAATTCTAATGTTACGATAATATTTACACCAATATGTCCATAATAAAATTTAAATTAAAACTTCAGTTTTACGATAGTTTCAATGTATTGATTTGTTTGCATTGAAATCTCTATACATGCATAATAATTTAAATCTGCAGCATACGCATCATTATACAAATATGAAATACAAAATTAAAAGAGGATTGAATTTCTGATACGATATTCAATTTAGTTTAGGTATATTGCATTTCTTCTAGAAGGCTATAGAAAGTTCTGTTATCTGCAAATTGTTTTCCTTAATCTAATATGATGGAGAAGATGAAGTAAATCTAAGGTAGTTTAGTCTTAACTTGAATAGAGGCGATATGTATTGATATGAATTTTTCAGTTATCATAGAGCACGCGGGAGTTAAAGGGTGATTTATAGAATTTTCATAGGGCTTTTTTTTTTTTAGAGTAAAAATTGAAACAACCATTAACTCTAATAAAAGCATACATTCCAATAAGAATATTCCGAGAAAACATGTTGGGTATCTTAAGAGACGTAAAAAACACCCTTATTTTGTAATAACACTCTAATTCAAAATGAGAATTTAATGGAAAAAAAGTTTTAAGTGAAAAACACCCCTAATCACCACTAATCTTTTATACATATTTCAATTTAAAAACGGTATCTTAAGAAAAGAAAAAAAAAATTAGCCATTTAACCCCATCAGGATTCATATGCATTTATAAATTTCTTAAAGCTACAGTTTGACCATAACTTCCTTACAGCAATATGCCCGTAATCAAATTCTAAAATTAAATTTCAGGTTTACGATAACTTCAATGTACTAAAATGTTTATATTAAAATCTATATATATGCAAAATAATTTAAATAAGTAGTATATGCATCAACATACAACTATGAAATACAAAATTTAAAAAGTTTGAGTTTTTGACAAAATATTAGATATGTTATATATCTCTTAGAAGGCTATAGAAAACTCTGCTCTATACAAGTTACTTTTTTAATCAAATGTGATGGAAAGATGTAATAGCTCTAAGGTAGTTTAGTTTTAACTGAACGGAGGCCATAAATTTTTGTATGACTTTTTTCAGTAATCAGAGAGCATGCAGAAGTTCAAGGGTAATTTTATAAAGTTTTTTTCCCCTCTTTTTTTAGTAGAAGTAAACAAAAAATGAATAAAAACATGAAATAAAGGTATTTAAGGAAAGAGACTTGACATCTTATGAGAAGTCAAGGGTATAAAAAACTCTGCTCTCTATAAGTTACTTTTTTAATCAAATGTGATCGAAAGATGTAATAGCTCTAAGGTAGTTTAGTTTTAACTAAACGGAGGCCATACATTTTTATATGAATTTTTTCAGTAATCAGAGAGCATGCAGAAGTTGAAGGGTAATTTTATAGGGGTTTTTTCCCTTTTTTTTAGTAGTAGTAAAAAAAGAATAAAAACATGTATTCCAATAAAGGTATTTAAGGAAAGAGACTTGACATCTTATTAGAAGTCAAGGCTATAGAAAATTCTGCTCTATGCAAGTTACTCTTTTAATCAAATGTGATGAAAATATGTAATAGATTTAAGGTAGTTTAGTTTCAACTGAATGGAGGCCATAAATTTTGATAGGATTTTTTCAGTAATCAAAGAGCTTGCAGAAGTTCAAGGGTGATTTTATAGGATTTTTATAGGGTTTTTTTCCCTCTTTTTTTAGTAGAAGTAAAAAAAAAAAAGAATAAGAATATGTATTCTAATAAGGGTATTTAATGAAAGAGACTTGACATCTTATGAGAAGTCAAAAAAACTCTTACTTTTTAATAACACTCTTATTTAAGAAAGGTGTTTAATGAAAGGAAAAAAGTTTTAAGCCAAAAGTCAAAATAATCTTTAATTCTAACAAAAGCTTATTTTGCAATAAGAGTATTTAAGGAAAGAGGCTTGATATTTGAGAAGTCAAAAACACCCTCATTTTTTAATAACACTCTAATTGAAAAGGGGTATTTAATGGGAAAAAAGTTTTTAAGTAAAAAACACCCCTAATCACTCATAATCTTGTAAAAAGATTTCAACTTTAAAAGGGCATCTTAAGGAAAGAAAAGATTAGCCATTTAAGTCCATACATGCTTTTATATATGTAAAGAAAAGATAAAGATAAAGATGTATTTAATATGTACATAATAAGAATAAACATCAATTTGAGTAGCTGAATTTCGTTCAAAACGGATGAGAAATAAAGATAGTAGCACGAATGTCTCAACAATAACAAGATCAGAGCCTCAACTGTAACAAGAGAGAAGAACATATGACAATAGGATCAAGGAGATGTCATATATAGCTAAATGGGTCTGTAAATGAGGTCGGATATGTTGAGACATTGTCCTATGAACTGGTTAACTTGGGTGCTTTCGTTAACAAGACGAAAGAAAAGAGAGAGAATGAGAGAGAAAGAAGAAAATACATTTTTCCGAGTCGATCTGATTAGTTTGGCTTCAAAGTTCATTTCTAAAAAGTCCCCGAAATATCATATTTCAGCCGCCCTATACGTGTAGACACTTCTTTAAGAGGTGTCCGACACGATATCCGGTAATTAAAAAATAAATCAATAAATTTGGACACCGCTGAGAGGCGTCGGACACGTGTCCGAAGATGTTGGTGAGATTTTGGTAGGTATCAGACACCATATCTCGACCTATATGAGGCTTTCTAGCAAGCGAGCTTAGGCGTTTGACCTACCATGGTGACCCCACATCAGGTAAAAAAAATTCTAAGTACTGTTCACAGGGCCCATAAAAATAGGTCCATAACTAGATTGTAATATTTAAAATACTTTACCTACGGAAGTGCACATTTTGTTTTTGATGCAATTCTGGGTTGTTTATAGTGCCGGTCTCGGTCGAGATGAAAGCAAATTGACATACGGCGTATGGTCAGAGAGAGAGAGAGAGAGAGAGAGAAATAACCAAGTCCCCCAGAAAGCAAAAGTACCTACCATCCTTGACTAATACCGCTAGAAGGATCACAATGTAAGTGAAGGTCAGGATGGTTGAGATTCCCAGCCACCTTCTCATTGCTGACATTGTCGGAACGGCAAATGAATACAAGAAGAAGGCTGCTCCGGTGATGATGATGAAATATTGGAGCCTCAAGGGAGAGTTGCTGAACTCTGAATTGATTTCCTGCATGAACCATGCATGTTGCAAGTACTAGGAATAGTAGTAATGTATAAACTATGTTCATCTCATGTCACAGCCCTACCTTCAATGCCCTTGCTCCAAGAAGTATGAACCCCATATTGCCAAGAAGAAGGGTCAAAAATTGGAATACCCATGTGATATAGAAAAGTTCTTTCCCTTCATAAGAAAAAGAGAAACCATTCAATTTGTTGTCTCTACAACTTCCCTGTAGAATTTGATCTTCAAGATGTCGCTGAAGTGGTATAAGATATGTCGCGAAGACTTAGAAACAAAATGGTTGTTATTAGATGTATGAACATAAAGGGTCCATTAAAATTCACTATTCACTTTAGTGATGGGTTTGCAGCCGAAACAAGGATTCTAGCAGAAAAGACACAAGATATGCATGTTTCATGTTTGTCTCTACATTCCAAACTTACCAAAAAAAAAAGCCCATAAGATCTATGTATCTAATAAACCTTTGGCCATTGATAAAATGAAATCCTGCCAAGAGCCAGTTAGCGTAGGCAGTGAAGAGTCCCACTACAAACAAGCACATAATACCCCATGTCCAACCCAGGGGAACCAACATCAGATTCGAAAAGCTCAGTATGTAGCCACAGTTGAAGCTTGTTACTAGCAATAGTCCAACTTGCGTCCATGAATCTGATAGTAAACCACACCAAAACACAGATTAGTATACATGAGGATACAAGTTTATACGAGGAATGGAAATGAAACCAACCATGATCAACAGTGTGAGCAGAACTGATGAGACCATAGTCTCGAACTTGTCCATCTTTTACTTGACCTGGCTCAACACTCACAGCTTCAAACGGGACGTCCCTCTTTTCTGCCTCCATTGCACCTGCGAAGGAATTTCAGATCCCGAGAAAAAATATATAGTCCTTATTATCTAATTACATCTCTCCTTATAGTGCATTGAAGTTGTATAAGCTCACCGGCGACTTTAATTTGCTCTAAAATAATGTCAAGTAGATGGTAGTTTTGGACTGTGTCCTTGTACTTGATTATTTTATGCCTACTTGATTATGAATAAGACAACAAATTTCTAGTCCTGCATTAAGCAAAGTGGTATTAGTCTATAAAATTTGTTGACCAATCTTAAATGAGATGTCATGTTACTAGCGCTAAATATTTGCTCGCGTTTAACTACAAGGGATAGTTTGGTGGTTAAAAAGAACAAACTTTGGTTTTTACCTGAGTTGTAAGAATCTTCTTTCAACCCTGTATAGTAAATAATAGGGAAAAGTACATAAACCACCCTCGTGGTTTGGGTCAGTTGCAAAAAGACCCCTTCAGTTTCAAAAGTTGCAAGAAGACACCTGAAGTTAAAAATGTGTTGCATCCGTCAAAAAACCCATCTATTTTAACAGCATTTGGGGTAAACGCGCCTAAATGGCAAGTAGCATTGCCAAATACTCATTGGAAACCCGTTTTTGCCCTTGGATAGATCTCTTTATATACAGGGGTAGTTTAGGCAATTCATTGATAGAGTTGGGTTTTTTTACGGATGCAACACATTTTTAACTTCAGGTGTCTTCTTGCAACTTTTGAAACTGAAGGGGTCTTTTTGCAACTGACCCAAACCACGAGGGTGGTTTATGCACTTTTCCCTAAATAATAACAGTCTCTAAATATTTCTATTGACTTTTCTTCTAACACTTTCAACAACAATTATTAGTAGCACTTTTTTAGCTTCACTAAATAAAAACCAGTACAAACATTTAGAGACGATCGATTGTCGTTATATAGGGGGTAGGAGGAAGATTCTTCCAACCGGTATAGCAGCCAAATTATTTCAGTCAAGAAAACTTGCTATTTTTTAACTTTTTGGTCAGTCTTGAGACGGTTACATTAAGTTGTCCAAAAAGAAAATTCAGTTTTGAATAGCGCGCAAATTGAGCCGATAATTCCCCTTAACTTTTAAATAAATTCTTATTAACATATATCAACTCGAATTTAGTGACTTTCGTTGTCAAATATATGATGACCAAGTGGCCTGGATCAATTTAGGAGCAACACAACACTTTTATATTTACGTATGCTAGGCCACTTCTCTTTTGCAACGATTATCCAAAATACTTTTGATTATTTTGTCTTATCTAGCTGATTCTGACATTACTTTGACTAAGGATTTTTGACATTTCAAGAAAAGGATAACAACCAGAATCATGAACCTATTTGCAGACACTAGAACATCATGTAAAGTTAGCGATAATTTTTCAGTCTAGTCAACAATAATAGGTACGATTGTTATGACTGACATGTAAAATTTCACGAGAAGGAAGAGTTTTTGGAGTGTTAAAGTCTCAATATTCTTTCGTCTCATTCGTCGGTTACACCACGTCTTATTTATCACTGTATTGCTGAAATCTTCTTTTTTCATTCTACCACACCCACGGTTTTGTGGTTACTTACTTTCTAATACAATGCACAACTAACACTCTGGATCAACAATAATTACAAAAGCGAAAACATAAACATCCCTCCTGCTAGGACTAAACCACTGTATAATAGTAAAAAGGAAACCCCCGTCCAGACAAATCCCCAATTCTCCTGGGTTCTAGGAACTTTTGTTTAGGGAACTTTAGCACGAAGCATATATTCAATCTTCTGAATGATGCCATGATTAGTATTACTTTCCTGCCTGAATATCCTTTCATTCCAAACACGAACACATGGCCCAATTTTTTGCTTTTATCTTTATGATGATAAAGAAAAATGAATCACCGCCTAAAGCAAAGGAGGCTTGGCATATTCTTGAAGACGAGTACCATGGAAATGCTAAGGTAACAACTATAAATCTTCTGACTCTTAGAAGAGATTTTGAAGATATGAAAATGAAGGAAAATGAAACATTTGTTGAGTTTTTTAAAGATTTATGGATTTTGTTAATCAGATGAAGACACGTGGTCAAGAAATTTGTAATAGTAAAATGGTTGAAAAAATTTCAAATTTGTTTGCCTATAATTAAGATTTGACCCAAAAGTGACTTTAGTCGAAAAAACAAGAGATATGGAGAAGTTGAATGTTCAGAGTTTGATAGCCTCATTCAAATCAAAGCAAAGAATGTTGTGTCACTTTGAAAAAGCAATTGATAGTGCGTTTCAGTCTAAGCTCAATGTGAGTCCCACAAGTGAAATAAATAAGTTTTCAAATCAAGGGCAAAGAACAAGGAAGAAGTAATCAAAACCCCAAGAAATTCCTTTCAAGGAGGATTTGCAAAAGGAAGAGGAAGAAATTGGAAGAGGAAGAATGGAAACAAAAGACAAGAATTTGGAAGAGGAAGAGGAAGGGGCAAATAATTTTGATAAAAATAGTAATAGTGAAGGAAGTTCAAGCAAGTATCACATTAGTGAAAAATATAATCATTTGACAAAAGATTGTTCAAACGAAAGCCAAGATATCACAAGTGTGGTGAATTTGGGCATGTAAAAACGTGGTAGAATGGGAAATAATCAACAAGTAAAGCGTGTCGAAGAAAGAGATGATGAAAGGAACTTGTTCTATGCTTGTCAAAGAGTTACAAAACATAAAGTTTGGTTTTGGACATTGGCTATAATAATCATATGGCAACAGATAAAAATGCTTTCTTGGACATGAATAGCACTTTTAAGTCTCATGGGAAGTTGAAAAATAGTGCTTTGGTAGAAGCAAAAGTGTAACACCCGATATTTTTTCCGATTTATTTTAAATTTTTAGCAACGAAAATATTTTTTTACTTAGTGCCGATATTTTTATTCAGCGACAAATTTTGTTTTTGTTAGCATTGATATTTTCGTTTAGCGATTTTTTTTTTTTAGCGGCTATTAGTGAATCGGGGTTAGGTAACAACCCAAATAAATTCTTCAAGTATACTAATTTTTCATAAATAATTACTTGGACCTTTTTGCGATCATAAAAAGATTCGGGTAACGCTTAAAATAACTAACGATTATATAGGGGGGGTTTTGGTCATTTTTTCCTCTAGGGTTTTATATTTATCGTTATGAGAAGGCAGCCGTCAACTCTCTTCCCTTCACCTGGTTTCACGATAGAAATAGAGAGAGAGAGAGAGAGAGAGTTAGAGAGGACAGCAAGATATTCCTCCGGGCGATCGAGAAACATTTTCCGGTAAGCCTCGACTTCTTCTTCTTCTTTTTATTTCAGCATTTTAGTGTGCGCACGTAGAGATGTGAGTGCTGTATATATAGGTGTGCGTATAAGGGTCTAACATGAGTGGCTGAATGATTGTGGGTGTACACAGGTGGACTGCCATGGGGGCAGTCCATGTATGTGTTATGTAGGTGTATGCGCGATCGGGTTTCCTGTGTAAATTAGTGTAATGGGACTGCTGTGGTGAGAAAGAGAGACAGAGAGATCGAGGAAGGGAGAAGGATTACTCCGGCGATCGAATTTTCGGTAAGCTTTTTCTTAGTTTTCTTGTTCATTTATGATTATGGGATTAATTAGGGGGTTAAGGGAGATCTCAGTGAGGGGCACGGCTATGAGTTCTGCCATGTTTTTTTTTCTGTGTGTTTGGGAAAGAGGGAAGACTGCCAAGCATGAGTATATGTATAGTGTGTCTAAGTGTGTGGTGCGTTTATGTGCAACTGTGTGTGCGTATGTGAGAGGGGAGGGAAGACTATGTGAGGGTTGTTTTTCTGTGTGTGATTGTGGGTGAAATGGAGTGGTCATGGAGAGAAAGAAAGAAAGGAGGGGCTGCCGTAGGTAGGGTGTTATGTGGGTGTGCTGTGAATGTATAAGTGTATGAAGTGGGTCTTGAATGAGGGAGCAACAAGGGAGTGCCATGGCTGCCATTAGAGAGCCGTATGGGCTGCCATGAAACTGTGTTTGCGGCGCCGTTATGTTTCAGACAAAGCCACTGCACGGCTGTCCTAAGACAGGTTGATGTGTGGATTGAGGTATGTTATTTGGGTTTGAAAATGGTGCTGAAAGGGAAGAAAATCCACTGCCATGCGAGGCAGTGGGTTCAGCTGTGTGGAGGCGATTTTAATGTGGGTTTTTGTGTTGTGCCGTAAGCTTGGAATGGGGGTGTTTGTGTGCATGTGTGTGTGTACATGTAGTATGTATATGTGTGTGGAAAGGGAGGTGTAGTGTGACAGGTTAGTGTGTGTGTTATGAGAGTGTGTTATGCATGTGTATTGAGGGAGGAGGTAGGCTGCCATGGAGCAGGTTTAGTGAGTGTGAGCTTGTGTGTGTTTGAGGGGTAGAAGATGGGTCAGTAACTATGTGTGAGAGTGAAGTGCGTGTGTGTGTGCTGTGTAAAATGTGTGCTTGAACCTCTGTGTGTGTGTATAACTGGGTATGTGAGTGCAGGGAGACCCAGAGTAAATTGTTATTGTGAGTTTACTGTGAGCATTTGTGGCGTATGAGTAAGGAGGGGTGGCTTGAAGTGTAGTGCTGTTTAAGTGCAATTGTGAAATAATGGGTATCGGTTTAGCGTTAAGCGAGATGCATACCAATGATAGCGTACAGTGATTGTTAACACGTAAAATTTTACAGTATAATACATTAGGTTATATTAGGATTTCTGGCAAAATTTTATAATTTTCTGAGATCGTATGAATTTTTAGTATTTTCTGTAATTTCAGATTTGTAAAATTATTTTAAAGCCTTTAAACCCTGAAAATGTCCCGGGGAAAATTATAGTAATGTCCTTATAGTATAAATAAGACTCAGTTTTAATTTTATAATTCTTGGAGTTGATTTGCTATGGTTTCCATATCGCATTATGTTTAGCAAAATGAATATTTGAAAAATAGTTTTAATGCCTTTTAATTTCTGATTTATATTTTTATAATTTTTATACTATTTAAAAGTTAATATAAAAATTATGGGACTTAGTTTGCAGCTGGAAGTATTTTTGGCAATTTATGAGATTTTATTGTATTTAAAGAAATTATTTTATTTCGAAATATTAAAAAATTCAGAAAATGCATAGTTTGACTTATAATAATGTTTTAAGCTATAAAAGTGTTATAGTGTAAATTTATTATAAATTTTAGAGTGTCATTACACGTTAAGGAGTGTATAAGATTTTTAGTTAGGTTAGCTGTGTGCGGGATCCGTTTGAGTTGCGCGATTCCGGGATTAGAAGTGAGCGCCGTTTGGGTAGTTGATACTAGGTTTATAGTATATTAGTATAGATTATGTTCTAACATGTGGATTGCCAATCTAGGTTTATTCAGAAAATATTGATCGAGGTTGGTAGCATCGCTTAGCTTGGACCGAGGTAAGGATTTTCTCTCTGGACCCTACTTCTTCGTTCTGTTTTCAAATGTTTAATTATGAAAGCTTTATGAACTACATTGATTTGATTTTATGTTTGATATAAAAGATGTTTTGAAACCGTCCATGAAACCCAAATTTGAGCCTAATAGCGATCGTTTGGAATTCGTTACTTAATTCAATCATTGTAAAATGTTTTGAATTGTGTTTAAATTCCTTTAAATATTTTCAAATGCATTTACTGCTTCTCAATGTTGACATGAGTTAGTAACTTGGGAGTCATAAGGATGGTCTGTATTGTTGGCGTTATAAGGATGGTCTGTTGGATGGGTTTAACTAGTACCTAGATGGACTAGTCAGTGTACATATGCATATGTAAGTGTATCGAGCACTGCCGGGGTGGCTTTGCTTCTGTACTGCTCGTGTTCAATGTTTCCTGTCTACGTTTTATTACACTTGAAATGTTTTGAATATCATCCATTCATGCTTTATTATATCCGAAGTGTTTCAAATGACTATTATTTAAGGGAATGAGTTGAATACTCATCCTTATGTTTATATCGTATTGTAGTGATTTCATCGAAAGCAAAATCCCTCAAAAAGTTGTTATTGGACTTGAAATGTAAAATCGTTCGTTTTGTTCATCTTTGTCTAAGTGTTGTATTTTATTGAAAATACTCTTCAAAAGTTTTATATGAAAAATCGTCCGAATCGTTTTCTTATTTTTAAATCTTTGTGCGACCTTACTGGGCTCTCAAAAGCTCACTCCCCTTTGACTTCTTTTCCGCAGGTTATAACAAACAATAGATCGCTTTGGGGGTGGACTAGATCTGAGCCGAGCGAAAGAGAATTTAAGTTTCAGTCTTAGTCTTTAGAACCCCTGCGTGGGTCATTATTGTTATTTAGATTTGTTAGTTTGGACTTGATGTTTCAACTATGATTAAGTCGATGGATTAGTTGCTCTGACAGATTGGTAGTATTTATTTTGTTTGAGTTGAGGATTTTATGATTAGTGATTGATGGATCGAGTGTTAACGTTCCGGAAATTCCGGGATGTTACAAAAAGGCAAAGGGACAATTGGTGTTTCAACTAATGAAGGAACTGCTTGTTTCGGATCCTAGCCAAAATTTCTCGAATGTTGGGCAGCTTTTGGAGCATGTTTACAATATTGATTTTGTTGGACATAGTTGCATTACCTTGAAGCCTAGAAGATTGGTGGAAAAAGTTAAAAATGCAGAATAATAGAAGCTTTTCATTTACCTAGAAGTACATGAAAAATGTTGCTTTGAAGATGGAAATCAAGGAAGGGTCATGGTTATGGCATGGAAGATGTGGACGAATGGTTTTTAAGAACTCGAGATGTTGTCTTATAAGGGGAGGGTGCAAGGTTTGCCTACCATTGAAGACAAGCATGATGTTTGTGAAGGATGTGCTCTTCGGAAGCATCATCGCCAACCTTTTCTGAAAGAGGTGGCATGGAGGGCTAAGGAGAAATTCGAGTTGGTGCATACGGATGTGAGTGGACTTATGTGCACTCAATCTTATTCCGAAAACATGTATATTATTTTCTTTATTGATGACTATACTCGTATAACGTGAATTTATTTCATGAGACAAAAATCTGAAGTTTTTGTATATTTTGTCGGAATTTAAATGTTTTCTTAAAAAGCAAAGGAATGTTTCATAAAGAAATTAAGAAGTGGCAGAGAATAGAGTATAATATAAATGAGTTTGAGAAATTTTGTGAATATGAAGGAGCAGAGAACCAACTCACAATTGTATATACACCATAACAAAACTGAGTTTTAGTGAGAAAGAACCAAACCGTGTTGGAAATGGCTAAATCGATTATTGTACAACTATATGTATTGATTAGTAGGTCTCCACCAAAGGCCTTATGAAATTAAGACTCCATTCGAAGCTTGGAGTGGGAGAAAGCCTTCAATGAGGCATCTTAAAGTTTTTGGTTGCTTGTGTTTTGCTTAAGTTCTAAAAGAAATAAGATACAAGTTGGATGAAACAAGTGATAAATGCATCTTTGTTGGGTATGGCTTGAATCAAAACGCTATAGGTCGTATAGCTTGAAGACCAACAAGATTGTTGTGATAAGCCATAAACAAAGATGTCTTGATTGATGAAAATGCACGTTGGAATTGGGAGGACACCCAGTATTTAGAAAAAGGGGCTGGCCATTGAAGTTTGTAAACCAATTTCAGAAAATAAAGAGGAAGCTGATGATGCAATGGATTAAGAGGACCCAAGTGAAGGCTCACCAAGATCACTAAGTTCAAATCCAAGCTCAAGTACCTCATTGCCAAGCTCTACTCCTAGAAAATTAAGGAGTTTGAGTGACCTATATCAAACTTGCATTTTTATGCTGTTGAACCCGAAAGGTTTGATGAAGTTGTGGAGGAGAAAGCTTGGTGAAATGCTATGGAAGAAGAAATTGCATTGAAAAAAATAGAACACGGGACTCAGTAGAAAGACCTTTACACAAAGAAGTCGTTAGTGTGAAGTGGGTGTACAAGGTGAAAGACAACTTGGATGGGTTGGTGCAAGAAATAGAGTGCAACTGGTTGCAAAAAGGTGTTCACAATAGCCAGAGATTGACTTTGAATAAACATTTGTTCCAATTGTTCGTTTGGATACCTCATTGCTTTAGCGACTCGAAAAGCAATTTTAATTAGTAGAAACAATTCAGACCCAAGACCACCGGAATAGAACAAATATATGAAAGTAAATGGTTGCTAAAATTCTCTATTGTAGCTAAAGGTCTACTAGGACAGTAGCAATTGTATCATATTTTCTCAGTCTAATGTCAAATATGTGTGTTTTGAATTATGAATTGAATGAAGAGGTTTTTGTTGAGCAACCTCAAAGTGAACTAGCTAGAGGTGGACTAAAGTCTTCAAATCAAAAAGGCTTTGTATGGATTAAGACAAGCTCTGAGAGATTGGTATAGCCAGACTAATGACTACTTCTAAGAATTTTTTTTATTTTTTTTTTGAGAAAAGCAAAAATAAGCCAACTTTGTACATGAAGACATCAAGTATCCTTATTGTTGCACTTTATGTTGATGATTTGTTGTTTACGGATTTAAGGTGTAAGTAGTGCTTGGGGTAGTAGGATTATATCCTCTAGAAATTGTGGCGTGGCGTTACAACCAATGCATAGGGTGAGCTTTAGGGAAAAAAATTGGGCAAAAAGTTTAACACTGGAAATTAAACACACTACATAATTTTCAATCTCAAAGAATCATGAATGGATCTTTGCTAATATTGAGCATCTTGGCCATTCAATCCATGACAACCATTTCTAGCACGGTAGCGGTAGGTGATGCTAACCAGTTGAACCCAACAGCGTTGAAGCTAGTGCACAACATCTCTCCAAGAAATACTGCTGAGCTTATGGTGGCTAGCAGGAATGTGAAACATTTTGTGCTTAACTAGTGGATCATGCCAGGGATTATGACCTTTCACATATCTTTCAAAATGGTTTCTAGTGGTTCGGGACGATATGGAGGGGTTTCCAATTGACGGGCTCAAAGATTTCCTTGCTGGATTTGGCTCAGGACAGGGTAGTTGCAATGTTCTTATAGTAGTCAGCAATGAATGCATTGATCGATGAGCCTGTTTTCGAAATTCGTCGAGATCTAGGGGATTGAATACTCAAACAGGTGAAGCAATCTTTTGATCAACACTTCCCATTTGGAATAGCCACAACGGTGATGGAGGCAAAGGTGCTGGAGGTGGCGGGGTTAGTGTTAAGGATTAACTAAGGAGAAAATATTCAGGGGTCGTCTAACATCACGTCATCAGTTTAGGTGGTGTTAGACTACCAATAACAATACAACAACTCAGTTATATGATGAGGATGTTGTTATCCTTCCAACCGGACTAAAACCATTAACCATGGTTACCACAAATCAATACTATCAAAATTTTGAATTCCAACAATTTATTGAACCCCGCACAGCTGAAAATTCAAAATCAAATTTGGAAACGTAAAAGGGATAATTGCGTAAAATACCCCTGTGGTTTGGGGTAGTTGCAAAAAAGCCCCTGCTGTTAAAAAAATTGCAAAAAGACACCGGAGATTGCAAAAGTGTTGCAACCGTCAAAAAAATCGTTCAAACTGACGGCGTGTGATGTTCACGCTCTGCGTTTGGTAAAGATTAACTTAACGAAATGACAAAAATGCCCTTTATTTCTTCTTTCTTCCCCAAATCCTAAACCCTAACCACCACCCGTTTCTGCCACCACCGCCGCCACACACAATCGCCGCCGTCGCAGTCGCCTGCTCTGCCCAATCGTCGCTGCCTCAGCCCCCTCAAACCAAAACCCTAGCCGCCACCTTTACCAGGCCTCATCGACCACCACCACCATTTTTTTCTACCACAGCCCATTTCTGCCACCACCGTCCACCCCAGTGTACCTCTGAAGCCGCTCGCCCCAACCACTCACAGAGACCCCTATGCCGCCGTCGCTAGCCCCTTCATCAACCCAAGCCAAGTAACTGCCCACACCGGTGCCTTTCATCCACCGCGAACTCCATGTCGCCATCGCCTTCATCACCCCCAACCTCTTGTACCGTTGCTAGCCTCGCCATCAACCCCTGCCACTTGCGCTGCTGCTAGCCCCGCCACCAACCGTAGCCTATTGCGCTGCCTCCACCAGCCTGATTCACAACCCACAAGCCTATATCTACAATTCAAAAAACAAACCTAGATATACAATTAGAGCCAACCCTAGATCTATAATTTGGGCCAACCCCAACCCCACCAGGCGCTGTCACCACTTGCCCTGTCCACCCTCTATGAACCTACGTCGCCGTCTGCCAGCCCCGCCATCAACCCCATCCACATGAGTCAGCGCCGCCACCACGAGCTCAGCCCTGCTGTCCAATATCAACACCATTCATACCCAAAAAAGGAAAGACCTAAGATCTACAAATTACAGTATATATAGAGGGTAATTTAGACATTTTCATCATTCTGTTACGGGAATCATCGGTTGCAACACTTGCAATTTCCGGTGTCTTTTTGCAATTTTTGTAACAACAGGGGCCTTTTTGCAACTACCCCAAACCACAGGGGTATTTTACGCAATTATCCCAATGTAAAAATCAAATCTTGATCATTTCTACCTTCTTGTGCAATCGTGCTGTGTACACTCATTTTCTTCTCTTGTCTCTCTACTTCCATACTTTACATCTTCTCATCTTCTCTTCTATGTCTCTCTACAACATGAAGCATGTCACCAGCACCTCACTTTGCTTAGCTCTCTCTGAGAACTCCAACGGCCAAAAAGTTTATGGAAAAAGGATGGAATTCAACGGATTCAGGCTGAACTTCTTTTCTTTTGAGGCCGAATAAAGGAAATAATTGTAGTGAGGCGGTGAAACAACTGCTCTAAGATGTGAATGGGTTCACTTGCTTTTAATTTGGCATATATAGTGGTTTATTCATCGATGATTTGGATTGTCATTGTTGTTTTCAAATTTCAATTGAACATAACTTGTTTGATAAAATGTCCGAAAGAAGTGTGTTTATACTTGGGGATGTTCTTGAGGTTCATCTTTTGAATTTGAAAATGAACCACGGGATGATGTAGTTCATGATCTGTAAAAGTTCACTCTATAACTGCAGCTACAGGTATAAAACTAGTCTTTTGATCACAATGAATCTAAAAAAAATTCAAAGAACTTCGGAGGCACCCAGAACGGATTGCAGTTAACCTTGGAGTTCAACCTTACAGTAAAAATGGATGGCTATAAATGATCCTTGCAAGTAATATATTTGTTCCCAATTCATGTAAGGAGATCCATCACGATATCCTGTAAAAGAAGGTATATATAAAGAATAGAGGGGATTTGAGTTTGGACCAATTAACCAAAAGGAAGGTACTACATATAAGTTGATGCAAGCAATTACAACCAATTTCTTCTCAATAACGTATTCCTTGGAAAAGAAAGTACCATGAAGTTTACATTGTATTCTTACTCATAATCTGATCAAAGTGCCCATAACATGATCCAAACATGACATTTACACTACGTTCCTCAGTTTCTAATCGAATCAAATGTCCATAACATGAATCAACTTTTGTAAAATGACAATCGCACACTTCTACAGCCATGTTATACTCCTTGAAGTTCTTCATAAACCACCAAATCCTATAAAAAAAATTATCAACATCCGTTTAGATGAGAAAAAGAGTTCATAGATCGAAAAACCAGATCCAAAAACAAACACTACTGATATGGAAACTGAATGAAACAGTAGAAGAATGACCGTGACCACCCACTTGATTTAGATTTCATCTTCTACAGATTTGAGCCTTTAAACACAAATTTCCACCATTTCCCCCCATTTCATCTTTTTCAAGATTAAATTGATACTTTGAATGACCATGACCACCCACTTGAACTGAGATGCAAATATAGTCAAAATACTCAATTTTTGCCCAGTTAAACTTCTCATTTCCCGTTGAATTGCTCTTTGAATCAAATCAAAAAATTTGACGGTTAGAATTGCACTCGAAGTGTAAATATTGTTGTTATACATTCGTTTTGAAAGAGTTTTCCTGAAGCATGATTTGTTTTTACAAAGTATGTATGTGTACAATATTCCTTGTGAAATTGTCATCAGTTTTAAAAACAAAGAAACCATGACATGTTTTTATGAATCCCAAAACCTAGTTTAAAGATATGGTATGTGTACTTACTGAGCCCCCAAGCTCACTCTTTTATAAAATGTTTTCAGATGACCAATTAGATGAACCCTAGAGCTATGAGGGTAACGAGGACAGAGTCGCAGGAGATGGTCATTAGGGATTTGAAGCCTTTTTGAAAAATTGTTAACAATTGGATATCATTGTGGTAGTATTTTATATATGTTTTGGAAAATTTTCGGAGCTTAGGTCTCCATGATATTTTTAATGATTTGTGTTAGTCATTTATGGAGGAAATCATTAGAGACATATTTGAGAGATCTATAAGTATGATTTTAGAAATCTTGTTAAGGTGTTAGTTTATATGCATGGCTATAGATTTGTGTACAGGTTGTAGTAAGGCTTGACAGAGTCCTGGGTGGATGTTCAAATGGGCTTGCGTCCGGTCACGGATCTAGCTCATGGGCTCACCCGTGGGAAAGTAGAGGATCTTGACTAAGTGAAAATTTGGGATTTGTTGATATGCTTCCTTGCGAATTTTGGTGATCGACTAAGTGTTTAATTTTAAATTAAGCAGTATTGTATTAATGGAAGATATCTATGATATTTGTGTTGTGATAGGACTACTGCAGGTCAGAGCGAGGATAGCTTATCGATAAAGGTTAGCCAGATTCCTTCTAAAGAATCGGGAGATTCTAACCACGCATCCTACAATGAGAGCAAGAAACTGGGAAAGTGCCCCAAGGAGGAGTCGACAGATTCAGAGGAGAGGATGATTCCATTAGAGAAGGAGATACAGTGGTTGAAGGAGGAAAAAAGGGAACTGAAACCCAACTGGAATGTATGAGGATCAGCTTCAGTTTCAATTCGGAGCAAAGATAGAAGGACTACAATTACTATTTCGGGATTAAAGTTATAGAGCTATAGAATCGGCTGGGAGATGCAAATTCGGCGACTTTCTCTAGGGCTGAAATAGAGTAGTGGATGCAAGAATGGGAAAGCTACATTGAAGCGAGAGATGATTACGGTTAGGGAAGAAAGATGAGGAGTAGTAGTTAGATTAGGAGAATAAGCAGAGTGTTTCTCTTTCCCAAGGACTCATTGTTTTGGGCAAGTACCTTTGAAACCTTTGGGAATAAAGTAGCACCGTTGATTTAGTTATAACTTTAATTTTATTATATTTTGATTTGTTTGTTATACAACCCCTAGAATAAACATGAATTATTGAATTACTTACACATTACTTGGTTAAGGGAAAGAATGATGTAGAACAAATTATATTAAATATGAATATTGAAAAAACAAATTATGATAATTTCTTTATGTTTGGAAATCAAGTGTTCTTACGTGAGTTTCCTTATATGTTGAAAAGCAATGTCATGAAGGAACGGAGCACAAGGTGAGGACGTGTTTAGGGTGGTGGAAAACCTCGCTAGGGTTGTGGAACGCCATGTAATCCCAACTGGGGGGCTTATCTACTGAGAAGTTTAAAAGGATAGGACATGCCCTCATTCTCTGGTACCACTGATCCCTCGATGGCTGAGTCCTAGCTATCAGACTTGGAGGACATTTTCAAGATTCTGTGGTGTACCGAGAGGCAAAAGGTAACCTTCGCGGCGTTTATGCTAAGAGACGAGGCCAATCAATGGTGGATGACTACCAAACGAGTGAAGGCTGATGAAGTAGCGAATATGAAGTGGGAAGACTTTAAGGAATTATTTCTCGAGAAGTACATTCCCCAGACAGTGATGGAGAAAATGGAGATGGGATTCATACAGCTGACCTAGGGAACCGTTCAGTCAAAGAATACGAGGTCGTGTTCACTCAGCTGTCTCGACACGCTACTCACTTGGTGGACACCGAAGCCAAGTGAGCAAGAAAGTTTGAGAATGAACCGAGGCTTGGTATTTGGTCTCGCATCTCTACGTTGAGGTTGGAGACCTATGCAGAGGTGGTGAACAGATTTCTAATCGTGGAAAGGGACAACAAAGACTTGTACACGATTGGGGACAAGCAAAATAAGAGGGCCAGAAATAACAAGCTTCACGGGAACAACATGTCCATCGATACCTCCAAGCGCTCCAAACCCAGAGACAGGGGTCCCAAAGTAGAGTGCCAATGAATTACCACCAAGCTATCAGGAGCGTCCGGCAAATAGGATGGGGGGACAGAGTGGCCCATAGACCAGCCATAGGTGCAACTACTTTCATCCTGGCCGATCATGCATGTGGGGAATGAGGAAGTGTTACATGTGGTCAGCATGGGCATCTAGCCCGAAATTACCCTAGGGCGGGACCTCAAAACCAAGTGAGAGAACATACAGTGAAGCCCAGGGGAAAGACAAGAATTTTTGCTATGACTCGACAGGATGCACATGCTTCAGACTCAATGGTAGCTGGTACATTCCCTATTTCTTCTACATTTGCAAAAGTATTGTTTGATTTCGGTGCTACTCGTTCCTTTGCATCGCGTGCTTTTATTAAAGGTTTAGGCAAATGAAAGAGCCTTTAGAGGTTCCGTTATGCATTCCCAATAGGGGACTTGTTGTTGTGGACCAAGTGGTCAAGGGTTACCCAGTCAAAGTTAAGGGTGGAGAACTAGCGGCAAATCTAATTTGTTTGGATATGTTGGAGTTTGATGTAATATTAGGGATGGATTGGTTGGCGGCATTTTATGCCTCCGTAGATTGCTTCCATAAGAGAGTGAAATTTAAGATCCCAAATCAAGATCACTTGTTTTTTCAGGGGTCTGATATCACACCCCCTTCACTTATGGTTTTCGCCTTACAGGTAAATCGACTCCTTAAAAAACGTTGTCGTGGGTACTTGGCTTATGTAATAGACACCCAACAGAAGGACTTGAGGTGATAAGATATTTCTGTGGTAAGGGAATTTCCTGAGGTATTTTCAGAAGATTTACCGATGATGCTGCCTGATAGAGAAGTTGAGTTTAATATTGAGTTGATTCCTAGAACTGCACCCCCCCCCCCCAATCTCTAAGGCACCATACGGTATGGCACCCATGGAGTTGAGACAACTAAAAATGCAATTAGAGGATCTTCTAGACAAAGGGTTTATTCGCCCTAGTGCGTCGCCCTATGGTGCACCGGTTCTATTTGTAAAGAAGAAAGATGGCACGATGAGGTTGTGCATCAACTACCAAGAGTTAAATAAGGAATCGTTATCCTTTGCCCTGCATAGATGACTTGTTTGATCAGTTACAGGGGCGAAGTGGTTTTCAAAGATTGACCTTCGTTCGGGGTATCATCAGTTAAAGATTAAGGCAGAAGATGTGCCAAAGACGGCCTTTCGCACTAGAGATGGGCACTATGAATTTTTGGTTATGCCTTTTGGGTTGACTAACGCTCCGGTAGAGTTTATGGATTTAATGAATCAGGTATTCAAACCCTTCTTGGATCAGTTTATAGTGGTGTTCATCGATGATATATTGATATATTCTAAGACGAGGGAACAACTTGAACAACACTTAAGGACAATATTAAAGATTCTAAGAGAAAAGAAGTTATATGCCAAACTTAAGAAGTGTGAGTTCTGGTTGGATAGAGTTGTATTCTTGGGGCATGTGGTGTTGGAGGAATGGATATCAGTTGACCCCATAAAGATAGAGGTTGTTGTCGATTGGGATAGACCTACTACGATGACAGAGGTTCGGAGCTTCTTAAGGTTAGCTAGATATTACAGAAGATTTATGGAAGGGTTCTCACGGATAGCAACACCTTTGACTCGCCTAAGCCAAAAAGGAGTCAAGTTTGAGTGGAATGAAGATTGTGAGAATAGCTTCCAAGAATTGAAAAAGAGGCTCGTCACAGCTCCTATACTTACGCTTCCAAGTGGATCCTGTGGTTTCACGATTTATAGCGATGCCTCCCACAAAGGTCTAGGGTGCATACTCATGCAGAATGGAAAGGTAATCGCTTACGCCTCTAAGCAGTTAAAACTTAATGAGAAGAATTACCCAACCCATGACCTAGACCTGGCAGCGATGATTTTTGCCTTAAAGATTTGGAGACACTACCTATATGGAAAACCCTGTGAGATATTCACCGACCATAAGAGACTAATAGAGATAATGGTTAGAACTACTGAAGGATTATGACCTCAATATCCAATACCGTGCAGGGAAGGCAAGCGTGGTTGCCGATGCACTTAGTAAAAAGTCGTCTTCGTCATTGTCCACCCTAATCACAAGGCAGAGACATTTATTAGAGGACATGAGAAAAGTGAACTTGGATGTCAAGGTTCGGGGCTTGAACAAGGACAGTTTACTTCGCAACCTTGTGGTGCGACCCACATTGAATGATAAGATTATAACAACCCAGGGGACCGATGATCACCTACTTAAGATACTGGGACATGTAAAGAATGGATGTAAACCTGCATACACGTTGCACGACAGGGTACTTCATTTTGGCAATTGGATTTGCGTGCCTAGTGACCTTAACTTAAAAAGGGAAATTTTGGAAGAAGCTTACATGTTAGGTTACTCGATTCACCTCGGGAGCAAAAAAATGTATAGGGATCTTCGAGAGACTTTTTTGGTGGGGTAACATGAAGAGGGAGATTACAGAGTTTGTGTCAAGATGCCTAGTATGTCTGCATGTGAAAGCAAGCCATCAGAGACCCACAGGGTCACTACAACCTTTACTGATACCTGAATGGAAGTGGGAACACATAACTATGGATTTTGTTTCTGGACTACCTAAGACTCATTCTGGGCATGACGCCATCTAGGTGATAGCCGACCGACTGACAAAGTGTGCATATGTTTTGCCTTGGATGACCTATTTGATGGACAAATTGGCTACCACCTATGTAGAGGAGATAGTACGCCTTCATGGCATACCAATCTCAATTGTGTCGTAAGGACCCCGCTTTGCATCCAAATTTTAGGGGAATTTACAACATGCTTTTGGTATTCGACTGCAGTTTAGCAGGGCTTTCCATCCTCAAACAGACAGTTAGTCAGAAAGGACTATCCAGACATTGGAAGATCTACTACGGGCTTGTGTTCAGAATTTTAAGGGCAGCTGGGATGACCATCTACCGCTGATAGAGTTTTCTCACAACAACAGTTACCAAGGTAGCATTGGGATGGCTTTTTCGAAGCCTTGTATGGTAAGAAGTGTAGATCACCACTATGTTGGGATGAGGTAGGGGAAAGGAAACTGTTGGGACCAAAATTGGTGCAACTGACGTCGGAGAAGGTTAAAGTAACTAAAGAGAAGCTACAGGGTGCTCAAAGCAGACAGAAGAGTTATGCGAATATACGTAGACGGGAATTGGAATTCCAATTGGCGACCGAGTATTTTTAAGGGTGTCACCTATGAAAGGAGTTCTACGATTTGGGAGAAAGGGGAAATTACCCCTAGGTACGTGGGACCCTATGAGATACTAGACATAGTTTGTTCTCTCGCCTACTGAGTAGCCTTGTCGTCGGAGTTAGTCAGTGTCTATAATGTGTTCCGCGTGTTTATGTTGAGGAATTGCATCCCAGACCCTTCACATATATTGTAACTGGGGCCCTTGCAAATTAGAGAAGACTTCACCTATATCGAATACCCGGTTTGGATCATGGGCCATAAGAAGCAGACACTCCGAACTAAGAAGATTCCCTTAGTGCAGGTTTTGTAGAGGAACCATGCGGTTGAGGAGGGCACATGGGAGCTCGAAGACAAAGTCAGAAGCAAATACCCTTACTTGAATCAATCCTGAGGTACATAAATTTGTAGGACCAAATTATTTTAAAGGTGGGAGGAATGTAATATCCCGAACTTCAATATATTTTTTAATCAATTAATTTAAATTGTTTAGCGGCGGTATTTTGTTTATATATACTTAGTATCTATATTTTTATCTGTAACTTTTAGCGACAATTAGTGTAACGGAATTAGTTATAAATATAAATTTAGAATGGTGACTGTTAAATAAATAAAAGATTTCAAAGGAATCTGATTTTATTATGAAAAATATGTCAACCCTTTTATTAGGAAAGAGAGGAAACAAAGGAGGAAAAATGGAGTGAATTTATACTGAGAAAGAGAATCTACTCTCATTCAGTTACAGAGTACTAGATAGAGAGAGAGAAACATAGGGGCTTCAGGTAGAAGAGAGAAACATAGAAGAAAAAGAGAAGAGAAGGAAGAAGAAAAGAAAAGCAAAAAAGGAGAAGAAATGGAAACAGAGAAAGAAAACAGAGAGAGGAAGAACAATTCAGGTAGCAGGAAGAAAAACAGGGGGAAGAAGAGAGGAAAGAAAGAGAGAGAAAGAAATGAATTATGCAATCCTTCAAGGTAATCCTCTTTTCTTTAGTGTGTGATTTTAGTGTGTGAAGTAGAGTATGATTTATGTGTGTGTGTGTGTGTGTGTGTGTGAATGCGCGGACGTGCGTGCATATATGTTTGTAATTGTATGAATATAAGGTGTATATGTGTGTGTTGTAGGTGTATTAGAGTGGGTGTAGGTGTTTTAGTATGTGTTTAGGTGTGTAGTAGTATAGGTGTGCCATTGAAGTGGGTTTGTATGTGTGTTAAATGGGAAAAAAATGGGTACCCAGTGGAAGAAGAATCAGGGATGAACAATAAAGGAGTGAACTGTAAAGTGTCGCTAAAAATCTTGAACTATTCCAGCAATTTTTCCCCCAATTTTTAAGACATGTCTAGAAATTTATTTTGGACAAAGTTCGACAAAGTAATCTTACGTAGCTAAAATAGTGTGTTTTCTAAAGTTTCAAGAATTATTAATGTCGTTTGCTATTTTAGCACCGTTAGTCGCGAAGCACTCGATCGGATATCGCGTAGCGTTTTACTATTACAGCAGTTTATTAAACTATTTTTAACGGCCATTTTTGAACAAATTTAGGCAAAGTGTGAAACAAAATTTTCCTTATTTTTGCGAAACCTTCAACGTAGAAGTTTTTGGGATTTTTCTGGGCATGCCAAGGGCCTGAAATGGTTTTATTTCGAAAATAGATTTTCGAATTAATTGTCATTGTAAACAAAATTATATTTTAAGAGAAAGTGGACAGTGATCTGATCTTACTGAGACGCTTGAGTATCTAAAATTTCGTGACATTCTGGTTTTGTTTGATATACTTTTGAAATAGAATACTCAGTGCTCAATTTAAGGAGTGGTATAGGGTTCCAAATTGAGATATCCCAGAAAGGTTCTTTTTGTCCAAAAACCAACCTAGTCGTTTAAAAAGGTGTTTTGAGTTATTTTTAGGGGTGTAGTGGTATGTTAGGCGTTGGGGTATTTTGGTGATTTGGCAATTTTGGGGGCATTATGGTAATTCCACGAACTTAGGGGAAATTTAACAGCTTGCCATGATTGAGCCGCAATTTCGATCACTACAAGAAATTTGCCATTTAATGACGAACACGGTTCGTCGAGGAAGGTCGACTATTCGTCAAGAAATACATACAATGACGAAAAAAATTCGTCACGAAGTTCGTCAAAGACTCGCCGTCAAGAAATGTATTTTTCGACGAATATATGTGTTCGTCATTAAAGATCATATTTGTTGACGATTTTTTACTTCGTCAAGGAATCTCTGATATTTAACGACGAACTATTTCGTCGAAATTGTTCACTCGAATTTGTCGCTGGATGTTCAAGTTCATCAAGAATAGGTTACTTTATCGACGAACTTGAGTTCGTCAACAAATCATTCATCGTCACCTCGACATCTTAACTTCGTCAAGAATGGTGACATTTGTTGATGAACTCAAGTTCGTCACAAAAACCTTGATCATCACAATTCTTCCTTGACATATTGGCCTCGTCGACAATGGTGGCATTTGTTGACGAACTTATGTTCGTCGACAAACCTTACACGTCACAATTTTTTCCTTGACATCTCGACTTCGTCATTGAAAACTACATTCAACGACAAAAAGGTTTGTCATCACTTGTTGCCCTTTTAACGATGAATCTTTTGGTCTTTGATGAGCATTAATCTAACGAAAAATAATAGAAAGATTTCATTTAGCGACAAATAGTAGAAAAAAGTCTTCATCTAATATATAAAACTAATGCTATCCCTTCCGAAGATTTAATTGGTTACAAAGTGAGAACATAACTACGTAGCAAAAAAGCTTGACATTTATCCTAAGTACAAATTAGCATTATACAAATACACTACACATGTTGATGCAAATGCAACCATCCTGGTCGGTTGCTTCATATCATGTTCAGAGATGATCCGTATATCGCATCAAAGAACACCGCAACAAAAATAAAAATGATTGCAAGCCTGCATTAAAAATAAAGAGAGGAATAGAAGTATGTGTGTTAAGATGCTGCTCAAATAGAAATGTAAAAAGACTGCATGCATCTGAAAAATAGCTTCAGGTGGGCATCGAAATTGAGAATCAGGGAGAGAGAAGCTCAGCAAGAATGCAAGCAAAAGCTCAGCACCAAAAAACATGCCTAACGCAGTGCTGAGAGCAGTATAACAACTAGGTACATGGTCAAACAACTACCTGCAAGGTCATAAAGTGTGATATTTGCGATCTTCAGGCATGGTCAATCTGTCCTGGGCAACTATAGCCTAAAAGGATATACTAACACAAAGTATTAGACTTTGATACATCCTTTTTAACATACAGAACTTCTAAAGACTGGCATGCACGTAAATTATAGTTCAGGCAATTGCTCACATTTTGTCAGGCATACCAAACAGCCATGCAAACAACAAAGCTAACAATCCAATTCAAGTTGACTGAAAATGATGTCATGGCTTCCATAAACCAGTCATGCATGTTCACACGTGTCTTTCTATGAAGTGGATAGTTTTAATTACCCAGATATCATGTTCTCCCAAAATCCAGCCTTCAATTGAGAAACCTTAAGCTTTCTAGTCCCCATAAGGATGATAAAATGGCTAACATGAGAATAACTACAAGAAAACGATAATTACTCACACTTTTTTCCTTTTTCATATTAATTGTAGCATTTGGTCTTCCGTCTTTCTCCATAGTTTCACATTTCATCTATTTCTACCTTCATTTACATAATAAGAGGGAGGTAGCATGACTTTTTCATCTAAATTACTGAAAACGCTACAAGAGCTAATCTCCCTAATTGGATGGATACTGAAGCTTTCACCCTAAAATGAACGAGTGTAGGCCATAGATAAAGCCCCCATAACCCATCTCTATAAGCAACAAATATGATGGCTAGCTTGCCAACAAAATGTGAAGTAACCACGACACCCTGGTTATCTAGAATACAGGACATAAAGAACTTGTCCTCTACATACAGACTCCAACACTTCTAAAACAAGACCCTATAAGGTCCCAAGGACTCCAATAGATATCAATCTGGTCAAGATTAAGCAAAAGCTTAGAAAGGTAAAAGTGAGTTCGTCGAAATCCCTAAGAAAGGGCAGAGATCTGATTCACTGAATTTACCTTGTTTTCCATATTAGAGGGCAAGCCTGTGGCTTACCCTTACAAAATTATCATCCACTACATAGTTTACATCTCATTGCTTTACTTTTTTAGTAGGTAAACCTCTGCCATCAAGAGTCAATTATGCCAATAAAATTGCAATCAAGAATTATCATTGAAGTTTTCAACTCAAAAACATATAACTGGTGCATGTGTGACAACTGACCTTCAGTAGTTTCGCAAGTGAAGTCAGGCCTGCTTGATCCTCCCCAACTGCACCAAAAAGCATAGAAGGTAAGTACAGCAAGGCCTTTTACTTTAGTGGATAGGTCAGTTGGATTGCGTGGTGTTGCGAGAAAGAAAACAAAACTTTCTACGTTTTAACGAACAAAGCCAGAAATAGGAGGATGTTGGAAGATCCAAATAACAGTACCAACAACTGAGAGACCTCCTGTTCATCCCCCCAGCACAGCTCTCTCTTTCCCAGAATGGTACCCAAACACACAGTTAAAGGTGTACGGAACTTCAAATTTTCTTTTATAATACTTTGCAGGTTTTGGACTACTTAAAAAAAAAAATTCAAATTTCACTATCGATGATAGAAATTGACTACCGTATAAGATGATTTAGAAACAATATCATGTGGCTAACCAAACCTAACACCATATAATTGGAATCAAGCACGAGATTAGCTGAAGATAAAGCAGGCAACAGGGAAGTAAATGAAGATAAGGTGTCACTACTCAAGGCAGAGCTAAGAGAAATCAGTGACCGCTACCTCAACTTGAGTCTCAAATATGCGGAGGTGGAGCTCAGCGTGAACAACTTGTCATGAAGTTAAAGGCTGTCAATGACAAGAGGAGCTAGTTTTCATAAACTTCAGCAAGAACTATACATAACTTTATTTTCTTTTGATCCCACAGGTACAGAGCCAGATTACCACATTACACGCATGCAGTAAGACTAAACAACAACAATTCTTTGAGATTTTTATAGCTCTGATACGTATTCGTCAGAAGAGAGCATTAAGATAGGCAGTAGATCCGACTTATTGTAGAGAGCAGGTAACTTTAAACATGTTTTATAAAGAGGAAAAAAAAAAGTAAATTATGGCAAGCAATTCATGTCTTATTCAACCCTTTGACCCATTTATTTATGCAATTGTATTCTTAGAAGAACAACTCATGTCTATGACAAGAGAGTAAAATCAGAAAACAAGATTGGATAGTCTAAACATAACCCCTCCAAACTTTTTCTCCAACCTATCTAATGCTACCCTTTGACTCATTTTTCTCACCTCTATTATTATCTTCAGTAGCTTTTTTCAGCTTCTGCATGATCTCTTCATATTAACATGATATCCATGAAGAAGATAGTACTAATGACTCAACAAACAACTACAAATATTCAACTCCATCCAAAATTAAAGGGCTACAAATAATCAAAACCCTACACTACAAGAAAATTGGCTTCTGGCAGTGGCCAAAAACCTCTGCAATAGCCCACTTGACCGCTGCTAATGATAGCGGTTACAGAGCGCTTTTGTAGGTCTCGCTGCGATGGACATATGGCAGCAGTCAATGGAGTTTATAGTAGCGGTACTCCCGCTTGTACATCCGTTCTTTTATTGGCTATTGATGTCCTATATCATAGCTGGACATAGCTTACAGCAGCGGTTAATGACCATCTTCCTAGGCATATGGCGGCGGTGTAGGCCCGCTACCGTAGCTCTTACTTTTTTAAAAAATATATATATTAATCCCTAGACAGACTTCTTATTTCATGTCAAAGAGATATATGCAAACTAATATAACCAAGATCTAAGTCATGTAGAACACCGACTGATAAATGATGTTTTGAACATCATAATAATTGCATTCACTAAATTAGTAGTTAACATGATACAAATCTCCAAACTAGAGTACCAAGTTTCTCAACAAAACCATTGTCCCAGAGACTGTACGAGATCCCTTGCAGATCAAATCTTGCAAGATAGGGCTTGCAAATCCAATTGCATACTGACCAACCCATTCTTGACAATGCCAAAAGAACATGAACATAGAGAATGCAATACCTTTAAGAACATAGAATGAAACTGTAAGTAGAAAAGTAAATGACTGATGTACACACCTTGAAGCATCATGTGCAACTTTCATCCAGGAACCCGAAAGTGCGGCCGTCTCTCTATAACATCCTAAGAATGGATAAAGTCACAAATTTGGAGTTATGAAAAGACACAAATGAGAAGGATATTTGGTTTTTAAATTTTTTGGCTTAAATTTACTTGTTCTTTATACCAAAACAAAGGCTCGTGGATAGTAAAGGTATTTGGTGTTTCGGCATGAATACTAGAACATGGTTTAAAGAGCAAGCCACATACAAATCTTTGAGACCTAAAAATCAATAGTGTAATAAACTACTTTTGTCAACAAGTACAAGCATGGGTGTTATCCTTCCAATTCAAACACTTATAAAGCAACTCATCCATCTGAGAAGAAAACTTAACAACTGACTTAAACAAATTCATAAGCAAGCGACGACACAATTAGTGACATAAGGGAAAGTACATGCCTTCATGCCTTCCCAGTACAACAGCCAGCTTCATTTCCTTTTTTCCCCAGCCACATGTTCTTGACATCAGCTGTTATCTTCTAATGCTATAGTAAGTCATGCTTGCAAAGTTCTTGAAAATTACTAATCGAATTGCTTGAACCGATAAAATACTCTCACAAGCGGTAAAGTGCTCCTACAAGAGCATTGTGAAACACTTTTAATGCATCATATCATGCATAGATCTGGAAATATGTTTTAGTGACTGCTTCAACTCATAAATTGGTAAAAAAAAATGTAACTTAAGAAGTCACAACCGAGACATTGGGTGTAAAGTTCGCAACATGTTCAATTGTCTAAAAAGGGCAATATACTTATGCATAAAAGAAGTGCAGCTAAGGGCATTATTACTTATGTATAAAAGAGCTCCAGCTTGGGTAAATTTCACAAAACCTACTCAACAATCATACACCTTCGTAGGCATCTGATATGGCTTATTTCCCGTCGACTTTAAGGAAATCAACTTGGCCAAAAAAAGGGCTAGATTCTGCTAGTTGCTTTACATGTCCTTGTGCCTTGCACGCATTTTTGAAGTTGCCAATTTCAGATTATCCATTCTTGATCATACACTTGAAGAAATAGTTTTATCTGTCAGTTTGAAATCTTTTTCCATCATATTCAACTAGCTTGTGCTCCTGCATTAGTTTGAGTTGAACTTAAAATAACGCCAGCAACCCCACAGATCCATATATAACAAATGGTCAGGTTTATTGCAAGAACACACTTGCAAACACCCGAAAGCCGTAATTAACGGGAGATCTTTTGATATGTATATTGTTTCATCAGAGAATGAAGAGCAAAGAAGCAGTTTCTCTGCTGAATCATGAGGGCAACTATGAAACCCAAGTGTTGAACAAAGAAAAAGATAAACTATTCCAATGATTACGCTAGGTCACACTTGTCTGGGCATGGGTAGCAATATTCCAAGACTAAATAAACTAGGTATTCACTTAAAGGTGGATAGATAATCCCTAACACAAGGTGGATAGATAATCCCTAACACAAAATGCCTAGTGTGATACTACCACTAGAAGAACAGAAGACACATGCACTAAGTTCACATTACAAGCAACAGCATAATGTTGCACTTACTTGAACTGTAATATCTTGCAAGAAATGAGGTTTCTTGATTATAGAGGTTAAACCAGGAAAGGCCATCTAACTATCTTTTCCAAAAGTCCACATTAGATGTTGATGTTTCATTGAATTTGGAAATCAAAGGGAGCCCACTACAATAAGAAAAAGGATTAGAAGAATGAAGCTAGAGAGTTATATCCTCAGAGATGCAAATACGTGTAGAAGTGATAAAAGTTTCACATACTAACCCATTTTGCATAGTAATCTGAAAGTTTCATGGCTTGCTCACTTCTTTTATTGAATCATAAACTGGTTTAATTACATCATGAGCAACTTCGACTTTTTAGTAAAAATGCATAAACCATCAAAAACCTAATAACTCGTAATAAGAAATGTTAGAAACTACCTATGTAAGGACTTTAATGATAGCTTCATGGTTCTCTCAATTGAAAATCCTAATTTGCAAAAAACAATCAAATACCAGCAATCACCCGTAACTAGTAGTCAGCCATATCGATCAAATGTTCCTTTGAAAAAATCAAATTTTGAGAATCTAATTGTATTAATTGCACAGTCAAGTAATTGACTAAGAAATTACTAAGCGCATAAACATATAATGTTCAAAGTAAGAAGGAGAAGCAAAGGTGTTGAAAATCAAAGATGGAAAACTGTAGATAGGGATCAATTAGATTGATATAATGGTTTCAGTTGAACTGCATATGTGAAAATATGAGTCAAATAGACTTGTATTGGGTGGAATGTGGCAGATCCGGTGTTGCGATGCGACAATGAGGACAATACTTACCTGCAGAACATGAAGCTATCAGCTAGGTTTGGGGCAACAATGGTAGAAGATAAGGGACGTGTGTCTCTAGAGAGAGAGAGAGAAGGGGGGCGTAATTAACCGTGGAAGCGGTCATTTTAGTCTGCTGGCATTGAGCGCTACTGGTGCTAATTAAAACCCCTACATTTTAAAGCCTAATCTAAACAAAGTATACAATCAACTATCAATTGAGTCAAATATATTCTAGAACTACGAAATTGAACAATCGAATTAAACTATTGAAGCATCAATTCGAAAAATTGCCTGTGTTGATTGCAGATTTACGGGGGTCAGAGAGAATCGAAGATATCGTCGCCGACTCGTCGCCTACCAGAGGGATGTTGGCCGGTGGAGCCTTCGCTGGTCACCCGCCTCCGTCGCCGGTCACTCGCCGGTCTTCCCTTGGATCTGAAACAAGAAGGAAGAACTGAAGACCTTCTTCAGGCCGGTCTTCTCTTGGGCTGTCTTGATTTGAGGGAGAAAGAGAGAGCCCCTGTCGCCATCCGGCCATCGCCCGTTGGCTAGAGAGAGACGCGAGAGTGAGAGTGAGAGTGGAGAAGTCGCACACCAGATCGAGAGAGAGAGAGAGAGAGAGGCAGTATAAAGATTTTTTTTTTTTGTTAAAGTTCAGGGTGAGAGAGTGAGAGAGAGAGAAATACATTGAGATAGAAAGGAACCGCGGAAATGAGAGTTTTTTTTTTCAGCTTTCTTGACCGACTGTATTCGTCGCTAATCGTGAAAAGTAAGTTCAAACACGCGCCAAAAGTTCTTTTCTCTCCCGGGCCACTTCTCATCAAACATTTTTTGACAAATTTATAAATTCGTCGATAAAAATTATGATTTATTGACGAATAAATGCATTCGTCAAGAAATATTGAAGTATTATTGACGAACTCAGTATTCGTCAACGTTCATATACATTTGTTGACGAACCCAAGTTCGTCAAGAATTTATTTGTCGCTAAATGACAAATTTCTTGTAGTGGATAGACAAGAGATAATGCAGGCTTGGGAACAAGAATCAGAACCGCTTAACTATCCAAGTAAGTACTTATCCATGTCCCTTCGTATAGAGATGTCAAACGGGCCGGGCTTGGGCCGCCTTGCCCGGGCCCATCGGCTTGAAGCGAGGCCGGGCCGGGGCCGGGCCAAGGGGCTGCCAATCCGGGCCGGGCCGGCTGAGGAGAAATGCTAGGCCCAGTCCAGGCCCAGGCCCTAGGCCCAATTTCTAGGGCCGGGCTTGGGCCGGCCCGAGCCCTTTTTTTTAATTGTTTTTAAATTTTCTTGTTATTCAATTTTAAATTTCATCTTTAGGCATGTCCAATTTTCAAAATTTGACAAATCTAATTTTTATCGTTTTATTTCATTATATGTAATATTCATATATATATGTATGTATGTATAGATATATTTATTTGTCTCTCATTTTATTTTTTGCTATATGTTAAATCTTTTCTTACTCTTCTTGGTGATCTTTATTAATAAAATCTGAACACATAACAATTATTACTATTTAAGAGAGACTGTTTCTACTATTTGATATTTTACTTCAAACTAATTGGCCGAAACCCGGGATTGATACATGTTAATTCCCGAGACGATCTTAAGTAATAAGTATAGAAAAATAAATGTGTTCATAGGCCCTCCTCCTTTTATCCAGGCTTAGGACCGGCTGCTTGTAAACAAACAGGCGAAGTTACCTATTTTTTTATATATACGAAAAAATATATATCTTGCTTGTAAAAATTTATTTTATATATATGGAAAAAAGTATATTTTGTGAAAAAAATTATTCTTAAAACTTAAGAGAAGGAAAATAAAAAGAAATTACCTAATCATCCGGAAGTACTTCAATATCCGAGTCATTGCTCTTCCTATCATCAATCGGTTTATCTTGCTCGCGGTATTTCGCATCAAGATAATCCTTCCAACATAAACATAGCTCGAGCGACTCGGGATTAAGACGACTCCTCCTGTCATCCAAAACCCTCCCGCTGGCTGAAAATGTCGACTCTGAAGCAACCGTGGAGGCTTGCACTGGCAGTACATCCCGTGCAATTTGGGATAAAGTTTTATACATGTTTTGATTTTGTTTCAAAAAATTTAACAAATTAAAATTAACATGTTCTTGCATTGATAAATCAGAATAATGATCAGTATTTGCATATACACCAATCTCATTAAAAGAGGAAAAAGTATACGAACCTGCCGAATTAGAAGTACCTTCACTTGGTAGTTGTCTTGCTACTAGATGTTCAAAGCCCTTAAGGTATGGCGCATAATACCTCTCAACAGTGGATGATGATGTAATTAGAATTTAGTAAGACTAGTAATTAATAAACAAGAGTACTAATTATTAAATACTAGTAGTAATTAGCAAGAGTAGTAATTGGAGAGGAAAATAGTAGCAAAGCTTGTAGAAATATAGAATGTTTAGGTAAGAGAGAGTAAGAAGATTGGTGTGAAAAATTAGAGAGAAATGGTGTGAATTTATAAATTTTAGAAACTTCACAAAAGACCAAAATACCCCTAAAAACTATCCGTTTATAGTTGTTGGGGAGGGTAAGAGTGTAAAAACCTTTAAAGGAGTTGGAAAAATTAAGTTAGACTAAAATACCCCCCAAACTAGCCGTTATATTGCTGTTGGGGGGGTAAAAGTGGAATTTGGGGGGAATATTACCGTTGGAGGAAAAGGGGTGGGAGAAAAGGGGAAAAAAAAAAAAAATTCAAACCAGGACCGGGCCGCAGACCCGGGCCAGAACCGGGCCAGACCCGGGCCGAGCCAAAACTGGGCTTTTTCGGGCCGGGCCGGGCTCGGGCTTTTTTCCAGATTTTCTTGGCCTGGTCCAAGCCCAACTGTTTAGGGCCGTCACTGTTCACCCAGAGGGCCGGGCCAGCCCGCGGGTCGCCCGACCCTTTTGACAACTCTACCTTCGTACAACATATTTTCTAATAAAGGTGTATGTGTATGTGATTTTACCATATGAATGTTTTAAATAATTGTAATACTTCTGCTTTTGCGCAATTGGTTTGATGATGAGTAAATGAATTATAATTTCCATGGAAAGTATTGCATTGGTTTTTGAGAACTCCGTGTAAATCGTGTTATCGTGGGGTAATATTGGTTGTTGTGCCACATAGCCACGGGAAAAGGTGGATTACAAGTCATGGTCAGCGGAACCATAAGTTGGCGCACAATACTATTGCTCATTGTTCGCCCTTGCGACCACAACATTATTTATCCCGGGTGGAGGAGGGATTCTGGATCTTAGTTAGTGGGACCATACGCTGACCGCAACACATCGTGAAAAGAGTTAGAATTCTACTCAAAGTTTAAATAATGTTGTTATGCATTCGTTTTGGAAGAGTTTTCCTAAAGCATGATTTGTCACAAAGTATATATGTGTATAGTATTCCCTGTGCAATTATCATTAGTTTTAAAACAAACAAACCATGGCAGGTTTTTATGAATCCCAAAACTTATTTTAGGGATATGGTATGTGTATTTGCTAAGCCCCAAGCTCACTTTTTATAAATGTTTTCAGATGACCACTTAGATGAACCTGAGAGCTATGAGGGTAACGAGGACGGAGTCACATGAGATGGTCGTTAGGGATTTAAGCCTATTTGAAAATTTGTTAACAGTTGGATATCATTGTGGTACTATTTTGTTTATGTTTTGGAGAATTGTTCAGAGCTTAGGTCTCCATGAGATATTTAATGGTTTGTGTTAGTCATTTGTGGAGGAAATCATTAGAGACATATTTGAGAGATCTATAAGTATGATTTTAGAAATCTAGTTAAGGTGTTACTGTAAATGCATGTCTATAGATTTGTGTACAGGTTATAGTAAGGCTTGACAGAGCCCTGGGTGGTGACGAATGGGCTTGCGATCGGTCACGGATCTAGATCATGGGCTCACCCGTGGGTTTTGTTCATGACAGTGCGGACACGAGACTGTGGCTAAAGGAGCACTAACTTAGGGACATGGTGGTGGTGAAGTTGCTACTGCAGCAGTTCAAAACGCTAAGGAAGGTCATAAGGGGCTAGTATAAAGGTATGAAGGACCCTTTCCTGTTGTGGCGAAGGTGGGAAAGGTGTCCTACAGATTAAAGTTGCCGCCATGATTGAAGATCCATTAGGCCTTCCATGTGAGTTTGCTAAAACCTCGTTATGCCAACTTGGATGACTCCAGCAGTCGACAAAGTCATAGGGTGCCAACAGCTATTGTTAAGTCCTACAACTAGGAGACCGAATATGTGTTTAGTGATAAGCTCGAGCATAGATGAGGAGTTAAATCAAGGCACTTCTTGGTGGAGTGGAAGGATTGCCGGAGAGGAAAGCAAAGTGGGAACCAAGCGAAGACCTTTGGCAATTCCAAGACATAGTTCGAGACATTGCGACAAGGACGTCGCTGAATCGGGTGTGGGAGAGTGTCTCGCACTGCATTGAAGAGGCCAATTTTAGAGGTTATGCCATGCAGGCGCTTACTGGACACTTATGAAGACATGACATGGCTGCTTACTGTGATGGTCTCTAGATTCTTCCAAAGTTCTCTACACATTTCTTGTACATAGTAGAGATTTTATAAAGAGATAGAGAACACACAAATATCTAAATGTTCCTAGGGATAATTATAGATACATGATATAGACTGTGGGATCAAATAGATCCTCACCATTCGTTGATGAGGTGGACATGTATAAATAGGCAAAGCCAATAATTAGCTAAAGCTTCCAAGGCAGCAAAGCATTGTAACCTCTTTTCTATAGAGTGCAACATTATCCCAAACTTTATCTTTGTGTCCTTTGTGCTCTAGCTCTTGAAGTTGCCCTGCCCGAGGGGTAGGCTGACTTAGCATGGAAGCGGTGGCTTGAAAGTGCTAAGTGTCGTACGGTTGGCTTAGAATAGTCTAAGGCCGTGACAATTGGTAACAGAGCTTGGGTTACGAAGGTCCATACCAAGCAAGGAGAAAGAATGACAACCAAGGATACAAGTGGCAAAGCATCAGGGATGTCAGAGGAGATTGCACTGGAACTTGGGCAAGATCTGTTGCCACCACCTGGTGGGAACAAAGGTAGTCGAGGCCAAAACAAGTCAACAAATGCCCTTGCTTCTTTGGACGGTCAGACGTGTACTTGGAAGAAAATGTAGGAGACGTTAAGGATCGGTTGGGCAATGTCAAGCAGAATCTCCCAACCTTGGAAGATCACGTGCTAAATGAGCTCGAGAACTCAAGAGGGTGGTGAAGTCTCAAGATGAGTTGCATACAAGATTCATGGAGTTGGTCTCTAATCTTCAAGAACAACTCGAGGTGGTGAAGGTTGACGTAGAGGATTCACGACAAGACACGGCGAAGTGCAAGCAAGCCATAACTGGTGTAGTCGTGGTCATTCCTAGTCTAAGGGTGGATACACCAAGAACGAAGGAGTTCCGTGACAAGAGGGATGTTACAGAACTCGATAAATTTATTTAGCACATGGAGTGATACTCTGAAGGTGCTAGCAGTGCAGATGAGCCGACTAAGGTAAGAACTGTTATCTTTTACCTCATCGACATGGCTACACAGTGGTCGCCTAGGAAGCACGATGCATTGAAAAAGGATTATGCACCAGAGATACTTGGGAAGTATTCAAAAGAGGAATTAAAAGGTAGTCCTATCTAAAACATATAACCTACAAACCTAGGAAGAAATTAAAGGAGTTGAAGCATACGAGCACAATAAGTGAGTGAGTAAAAGAATTTACTACACTTATGCTACACGTTCCTAAAATGGGGCAAGAGGAATCTCCTCTTCAATTTCTTTGACAGTCTCTTGAGCTGGACCAAGCAAGAACTTCAACGCTGAGGCCTAAAGGACATCGACAAGGCCATAGCGGTGGCGGAGTCATTGATGGAGTATGCTAAGCGCGGAGACTCTTCCAAGCCTAGGGGTGGTCAATTGGCTTCGAGGAGTGACCAAGCCATAAGTGGGGGAGATAAACCTAAAGCATGGCACTAGTGTGGAACCATGCTAGCATAAGAAAGTTCAAGGGCGACAACAAGTTACAATATAAGCGTGCTAACCTTAAGCCCAAGGATGAATGTTTCTTCTGTGGAGGGCCACGTTGGGCAAGAGACTGCCCACGACAAGGCAAGCTCAATGCCTTAGTCAAAGAAAGGTAAGAGTCTGATCGAGAAGATGGACCATTATCGAGATGAGGTTGTAACGAGGAGGTCGCTAAATTAGGTGGGGGAGAGTGTCCCGCATCGCATAGAAGGAAGCCACTATTAGAGGCTATGCCACGAGGGCGCTTACTGGATGCTTACGAGGACATGACATGGATGCTTACTAGGATGGTCTACAGATTCTTCCAAACGTTTTTCACACATTTCTTGTATAATAGTATAGGTTTCTAGAGAAATAAAGAACGCATAACTATTTAAATATTCCTAGGGAGAATTCTAGATATGTGATATAGACCATAGGATCAAGTAGGTCCCCACCATTCGTTGAGGACGTGGACATGTATAAATAGGCAAGGCTATCACTTGGCCAAAGCTTTCTCCAACCATTGTAACCTCTTTTCCTATATATTGCAATATTCTTCCAAACTCTCTCTTTGTGTCCTTTGTGTTCTAGCTCCTGTAGATGCCCAAGCCGAGGGGTTGGATAACTTAGCATTCAAGCTGGGGCTCAAAGTGGTAACTGCCGCATAATTGGCTTAATGTAGTCTAAGGCCATGACAATAAGGTATCCATTGCACCTAAACATTAGAACTGTAGAAACTGAGTGTACCTATCCAGTCATGTATCATGTATGAATGCTTTTTCATTAATTTTATTAAAAATTGATGAATTGGTTGAAAAGCCAATTTTTTTATATGTTACGACCTCTGCCTGATTCTCTAGGCAAGTAGTTATGGTTAAGTACATTACTGTTGTTCAAAATTTTGTTTTTAATTAGCATAATCATGCTAGAGTCTCTCTGTTACATTAGAAAAGGATGAGCTAGAGTAAGTAAACAATGACAACATTGATATACAAATTGGTATTTTGTAAATGGAAAAGATCTGAAGAATTTTAGATAAATGAAAAGAGGTTTAGAGAAGAGGTTTGACAGAATCTGTCAACTTTAAGAAGGTTTAGAGAAAAAGTTTAACAGAATCTGTCAACTTTAAGAAGGTTTTAGATTCACACTGCAGTTATATTTCATGGAGTCTCTACAGCTTACACTTAATATGAACTCTTTGCAGTATACGATGCAATTGCATTTCATGCCTGGAAAGTAATACTTGCTGAGTCACATTTGATTAAGCTGCCATTTTAATGGTGATTTACAGAATCGTAGTCTTTGGACTTTGGTGATATACTTCTTTTCAAAAGTAGTTCTGAGATCTGTATAATTTGAGTTTTAGAAATTCCAAAATGCCTGTTTGAATTGGCTAAACTTTGTCCGAAGTGGTATGTTAGTTCTGTTTAATTTATACGGCATGAAGAGTGATAAGCATATTGTGTGGAACGAGATATGGCTCCATCATCCCTTTGTATACATTAATTGTTAGGGATATATCATTTTATGAGTTTTTAGCATTATCACCACTTTTGCGATGTCAAAGAAATATAACTGAAAGTTAAACGGTGAAAGTTGATTTGACATATGATGTTGGGCTTACACAAAAGAAATCATTTTCTTTGTTTGTCGTGAAATCGGGGTTAGGAACACGTTGGATTCCTTCAGTTAGATCAAAAATATTACCTTTAGACCAAACATGAAATAAGATTGCAATTTGGAAAAGTGGAAAGTTTGTTGATGTGTATTAAAAACCAAGCGTCACGTCTGTCATTCTTTAATGCATTTTAATTGGACAACGAGGAACAAATTATTAATATTTTTTGGGCAAACAGTAAGATGTGCATAGACTATGAACTTTTTGGTACCATTGTGACTTTTGACATTAACTTGCCACCAACAAAGATCAAACACCTCTTAGAGTGTTTATTGGGTCTAATAAGTATAGGGAAGAAATCATCTTCACAACTTCTTATTTATACGACGAGACACAAGAATTATTTGATTAGGTTTTAATACATTTTTGGATTCACACAAATTCAAGAAGCCTACAACGCTCTTCATCGATCAAGATATAACGATGGGAAATGCGGTACGTGTTGTGATGCTGGAGGCACGACAAGGTTTGTGGACTTTTCATACTATGCAAATGCTATTAAAGATCTTGGTAATTTGATGAAGGATGATTCATGGTTTTTGTGACACTCTCCACCCAGGTGACATCATCGGGCTGAGTCATCGATCATAATCACATTCAAAACCCTATGCTGAATACAGAGCAACTACATCCTCATACTCATACATCATTAATAGACGCTCCAAAATGTGTCCTTACAAAAAAAATTCTTACAAACATACATCGTACTGCAGCGGAAGACTTTCAGATCTTTAAACAACGTGAATGTTTACAACCTAATATACGACTGTAGTCGTAGGACTCTTATCAACCTATCTCGCAAGTCAATCTTTATCCCACCATTTCTAGCTGGTCTTATCTCACACAACTGATCCCCTTGCTCAATTTTTCTAGATTGTTTCTTTTTCCTCTCTAGAAAGTTCTCCTTGATCAACCTTATAGCCTGCACAATACAACATAAGGAATGAGCGCAAATCGCCCAGTAAAAGACAACACGAGGAGTATCGTGTACAAATGATTCAAGAGACTCAGAGGAGTAATAATCATCTCAACGATAGAAATGAATCAAGAGTTCCAATAAATTTTTGACATCAGCATAATTGTCAAACGATAATTTTTCTTTTGTTAGACTGAGCGGCTTTAAGGCTCAACAGAATAGCATTACTGCCACCTCCTCATGGACTGGACTGACTGACTGACCGACTATGCAAGTGAACCCGAAATCCAAGGTCGTAAAGATAAACATCATTGAAATACAAATAATTAAAATCATCAACATCAAAAGAAAATCAAATACAATGCACATGGACACGACAGACAGGACTCGACCAGACACAACAGACTCTGCTCGAGCGACATTCATCATCTTTGGCCAGTGATCATAATTCATAGGCCATCCTCCTCATATTGATGTCCCATTTTGCGGGATGTTCATCTCAGTCTCAAATAAATAGAAGAGACATTGTCAACAAGTAGGGAACTCATCTAGAGTGCTTTCCCTAACCACCTTACAACCAAGTAGCAGGACTTCTTCAATGGGGCGGACTAAGGGAAAATTTATTTCACCTTACGTCCTCAACAACACAGCTCAACAAGGAATACCAGATCAAGAGATCAACCGGTGTTCAAACCTAACAACAAGAGTTCAACGTAATGTCATCAACAGGGCGGACTTGGGAGAAGATTACCGCAATCCCTCAACAACGTTCTTACATAAGAGGAATGTCGACTACCAATAAGTGCCGATATTCCACAAACAACATCATCATCAACTTCAGGGCGGACTCGGGAGAAGTTTGCCACAAGTCCTCAATTGTAACGACCCGGTCCACGGCCCCACCACAGGGCATTGCCTCCCTCAAAAGGGCTAGCCAAGTAGGTACTTATGAGTTCCTTGGCAAGGTCTTATAAGGGTTATCTCATACTATTCCACATCCGATTTGGGATATTACAATCTCCCCTCCTTATACCTTAGCGTCCTCGCTAAGGCTCGATCACACATAGCCCAGAATCTTCCTCTCTAGCCAATGTGGGATATACCGGGCTCACCCTTCGTTGCCCCAACCATCCTATTGATGTGGGATATACCCGGACTTCCCTTCGTTTCCCCAACCATCGGCAACCCAACTGGATAGCCCAGCCCGAGCTTTCGAGAGTCGGCTCTGATACCATCTGTAACGACTCGGTCCACGGCCCCACCACAGGGCATTGCCTCCCTCAAAAGGGCTAGCCAAGTAGGTACTTATGAGTTCCTTGGCAAGGTCTTATAAGGGTCATCTCATACTATTCCACATCCGATGTGGGATATTACATCAATGGAGTTCTCAAAGAGAAGAGATATCGGCTATCAATAACTGTCAACATCTCACAACAACCACACGATAACCCCTACGCATAATCATTATCAACTTCAGGTATGCTAATCGAATCGAATCATATCATACTAGAACACGACTTATTCTTACTAAACTTCATCAACGAGGCGGACTAAGAAAAATTTACTCACTTTAAGTCCTCAACAACGTAATTCCAAATCAACAAATACCGGTCACAATAATTACTGGTGTCAAATCATAACGATGAGAATTCAACAACACGTCATCAACATCGCATGCTAATCGAAACAATGAATTAGCATATCAGAATCGCATTGTCCTTACCTGATTGGCTTATAGCCGAAGCAACTCGCAATCTCTTATCACAACGAGCTGCATCACCTAGTCAAATAATACCCTGCTCGTTAGACATCATTCAACATATACACACTCCTTATTCTACCCCTTCCCCTTTAACCGCTCATAGCGTTTTATGACAGCTAGTTAACCCGATCCAATAACTGGATCATTAACCGAGCCTTATCGACGCCTCCACAATAACCACACCCATTATTTAACGTATTAACACCATTCCTCACTTCCTACCACTCCGGACGCTGAATAACGTGCGTTCCTAAAAATTTGGCGTCAACATGGCAAATTATCAAAATATCCCTTCTATGCGATAAATTACCAAAATACCCCCTGAGGGTTCACTACCACCCCAAACACCCCAAATCTGCTTCAAAACAACGTTTCATGTGTTTTACAACTCTTTCCGGACTAACAAGTCCCTTGGAAAAATTTATCGAGAAACTTACCAAAATACCCCTTTAAGCGCGACAATTTACTAAAATACTGCATGAGGGTTCCCGGCACCAGAAAAATCTCAAAACCACCTTAAAATGTTATTTTAAGCATCTTGAAATCATTTTTGAGGTAAAACATATTTTACAAAATTTTCGCCCAAAAAATCCTCAGCGTGTCTGGACTGAGCGCTTAAAAGCCCGTTCGGCCAAAAATAGCTAACTACTTCGGAATGACCTGAAATCTTGGAAAATGGAACTTCTCAGCATCATAGAGTCCTCATAAAATTTTTGCGCAAAACCGCATTTGTTTGATATTTTAAATTTCACTGTAAAGTTCCAAACTTCCTGCATCCGTTCACCCCCTTCCCGATCTTGGAAAAATCTGAATTTTTTCCACGATACAGGCCTCCTAAAAATAACTAGGGTCTCTTTTTCGTAATTTGGATAAATCTGACCCTAACTATTTTTAAACATTCGAATTAGAACCTGCATATTGAATCTTCACTTTTTGCGACAATTACATATACTATTCAAATCCTCACACACACTAACACACCTTGAGCACACACACAAGTCTTCTTCCTCCTTCAGCCCGTCATACACCTGGGCACACGCTTCCCCCAATCACACATGAATTTCTCATTAGTTTCACATTATAATCACTTGGTTATATCAAAAACTACACATTAACACCCTAACTCCACTTAATTTACACAATTACGCCATATAAATCCATAGCCATATCCACCCGAAGAACACACACCTGAACACACCCCAAATGCGAAGTCCTAATTAATTTTTCTTCTTGGTTATGATTTAGATTCTCATATTACACAATCCATCAAAATTCCATTTCAAATCCCACCCAGAATCTATATTCACAGCCATATATATATATATTTCACATGTTCTTCCAAATTTCAACCAATTTCTCAAAATCTTTTGCAATTTAGGGTTCAAAATCAAGGAATTACCCTGATGAATTTCTTCTTTCTTTCTTTTCTTCTCCTCTTTCTTCCTCCTCTCTATTTTTTTTTCTTCTTCCTCTTCTTTCCCGCTGCTTCTGCTCTGCTCTGCTCTGTTCTTCATGTTCTTCAAACTTTCTCTTATTTCCATTTTCGGCCCCAAACCTTCCTTTTATATTTTTAACCTCATTAAATCCTATCTCCTCCTAATTTTATAACTGATGACACTTAGTCAGCATTAAACCCCGAGAGGTGGCAGCCCTTGGGCTGATTTCTCCAAGGTTTGTGACACCTATTGCAAATTTCCAAAATTTGCACTTTGGCCCCCAAAGTTTCTAAAATTGCATTTTGACCCGTCGACTTTGGGAAATTCCAATTTGACCCCAAAATCACCGTAACCACTCCTTTAGCCCCCTAACACCTCATTATCATCGAAATGGTGCTACTTAATAAAAATATGCATCCAGTTCACCATATTTTCCAAAATTATATTTTTGCCCCTTAACTTTTCAAAATTACATTTTGACCCCCAAGGCCACACTAACCCCTTATTTAGCTCCCTAACACTTAATCATCATGAACATATTGCTACTTATAAAAATAGCACCCCTTAATTAATCAAACTCACGGTTAGATTATTTTTTGGTATTTCTGGAGTATCACAATTTTTGAGTGATTATAAAGCCCTAATGTTTAAATGTGAGGATGTGACAAAATTTGAAAAGAAATGGGAGGCGTTACTTAAAAGTATGAAGTACATAGAAATAGTTGGATCGAAAAAACTTGTGCCTTGAAGGAGAAATGGGCTAGATGTTACATGAAGACAATGGTTACTTTGCAGGTGTGAAGTATACAACTTAGCGAGGGCATCAATGCCAAATTAAAGAAGTCATTGAAATCTAAACTTAGCATACCTAATTTTTTGGAGCTATTTTCCATGGTTAGAAGTGAAAAAAGATACCAATAGGTAGAAGCGAAGTACAATGCGAAGGAAAAAAAATGCCTAGGGTAAAAGTCTGTTGTTCGCCTTTATTAAAGTAAGTGGGGAAATTTTACACTCCAAATATATTTGAGTTATTTCAACAATGATATCAGAAAAGTTTACTAGTTTCGTCACAAAGAAACGAGAAAGGGGTAGGCTGTGTATATTTAATTGTCTATTGTGATGAGGAGGTAGAGTATGTTGTGACACGTGGTGAAGAGAATGCAACCTTCTCATGTAGTTATAAAAAATTTGAAATGATGGGGTTTCTTTGTGGCCACGCTTTAAAGGTTCTTGATGTGCTCGGCGTTAAATATAGTCTGAAGACATATTCTTAAAAAGTGGACAAGAGGAGCAAGAGATGGTTGTGCATTGGAGGATGATGGTTTAGATGTTCATCGGATTGGCACTTTGGATATAAGTTATCGACATAGGGAGCTTTGGTCCGATGCAGTGAGATTGGAACATAAGGCTTCCAAATTTAAGGATGAGTACTTCCTCTGTAAAACTGGGATGCCCAAATAGTGACAAAGGGAAATCAAGGTCCATCGCTACCTCAAAAGATATGTAAATAAAGTTATGTATGAATAACTTTTTAGTTTGATAAGAACTATCAATGTTGCTAGTATTAATACGTGGTTTTTTAATGCATGGAGATACCTCAAGCATCTACTTGGAGTAATTTTGATCATGATAACGTTGGAAAAGACGTGTATCGACCACGTTTGGCCGAAATGTTGATCGTAGGCATAGCTTTTCATATTATGTTCTAGCTAGTCGTCTTTTGGGTTCCGTTTTTCACGTAAGCGTTATCTTAGATATTTTGTAAATATTCCAAGTGAAAATCAGAAGCAGATCCATTTGATATGACGCTAAAGTACACCAAATGTTGTAGCTAAACGTATCAAACTTATTACTTAACAACACTGGTCCCAAAAACGAAGTGCTATCTTAAAGAAAGAGCTAGCTCAATAATGGCGATCCTAGTATCCAAGGGATTAAAAAATGCTTGATCCTTTCCAACCAAACAAAAATGCAAGCAAAAATTGTCTAACCTTATCACACATATGCTAATGGGCACTACATTCAACAAGGTAGACCTTGAAGCAAAAAGCATCCACTAAATAGGAAAAAACACAGTTCCTTTGCACCTTCAAGTGGCATGTAGACAGTGCAACCACCCCAATGGCCTTCCACGGCTCAAGCCGGCTCTTCTCAAACGCAATATTCGGCTTTTTCTTCTTTTCCCTTCTAACTTCAGCCATTCACCTCACACTGTAGGAGCTTCCTTCTTTATTGGACCATAATATTCAATTATTTTAACCTCAGTTAACAAATTCACATAACTATAGCCTCTAAAAAATGCATAATTTCAGTCATTTTCTCTTTTTTTGTTGTTGGTAAAATGTCCTTTTTTCTATTCAAAATATACAAACATCTTGACACAGAGGCAAAACCTTCCTACGCGTTGATACTAGAAAGTAGAAGGAATTCACAAGCTAATGAGGACTAGCTAATGTAGAACTGCTAAAGGGACAAGCCAAGCATCATATAGTTGTCGATTGTTGACTATCCTTCAATTTTGTCCAGCTAAACACCTGAAACTCCACCCATAATTCGATTTGAGCAAGAACCTGTCGAGAATCGATCTGCCCTTGAGCTAATATTCTCTTATTTCTGGCCTCCCAAACGCATTAGACTGTCACATGGTGGATGACATGACATTGAGGTCATCGGAGGTCCATCATGGGTCCGAGATCATTCTGACGCCTTCTCAGGATCTACACCAAGGGGTAATTATGTAATCTCTCACTCCTTTACAAATTTCTATAACTAATTTTTGACGTATGAATTGAGTTAAAATTGATCCGTAATAAAAAAGGAAATGAATATGGCTTGATGAGTTAACCTGGCTGGAATCACATAGGTCTTTCAATGATCAAATCGGATATAGGAACTGGGGAAAAAGTCGAATGGGACATGATATAGAGGGAAGTAACTACATGATATTGGGTTTTACGTGAGAGGTAGCAGTCAGTGGGATTACGAGGACTTAAGAGCCCGTTTGAGATTGATTAAAAAAAACAGATTCAACTTAAATCTTAATCAGTTTTTAAAATCTGATTTAATTAGAATCAGTTTGCTGTTTGACAAAAATAATTGTAAACTAGATTAAATATATAAAAAGTGTTTGGATAAAAAGTACTTAAATCAGTTTTACTACGACAAAATGACCATAAAGGACACTCAATAAATAATTTTCTAATATCCAAGCAACGTTAACATAACTTTTATTCGTAAGTAACTATAATGCCCAAATAAATTATTAAAATAATTATTTTCACCCACCTACAGAAATTGTTACTTTTTATTTTAAATTAAAAACACAAACAATCTCATATTATTGCTTATAGCACGATAACATCCCCAAATTAAAAATAAAGTTTATCTTAAGCAAAAAAAAAAAAAAAGATTACCTAACTGTAGGAGAAGAGTTTAGCAATAAGAAAAAAGATAAACTCCAGAAACTATCTAAGATAATCAATTAAGAAGTATGAGAGGTCTTTTGTGAAAAATATAGGGATAGGATGGTAAATTAAAAGGTCAAACCTGATTATGAAAAAAGTGATTATTTCATAATTGAGGATTATGGATTAAATCAGTTTTTAGCTTCTGGAGATGGATTAAATCTCTTAATCTCTTTTGCCAAACACCCGCATACCTGATTTAATCTAGATTAAATCAGGTTTGACCATCTCATAATCAATCTCAAATTAAACACCCTCTAAGTACCTCGATGATATGGGTTGTCGTCTCACACCGACCTAGATCGAACGACTATAACTAGTGTTATAACATGTATGCTACAACCCTAGTTCAAACAGACAAATCGGTTCTGGGTTTAATATAAGCGCAAGTTGGTGGCGGCGATGGTCAAGGCTGTTGATTATGGTGCCGGTAGAGGTAGGGCTGCAACTTGGGTTGAGTTTATATGGGTTTAACCCACCCAACTTAAGAAAATGTGAGCTTTTTTTCTAACCTAACCAATTTAATTATAAAATGGGTTAGGATGGTTGAGCTGTGTTATCTTAGGTTTGGCTTTTAAAACTTATTTATTAGACGGGTTAGGTTGCTTAAGTTGAGTTATCATGGGTTGGGATTTTAAGACTCATATATATATATATATATATATATATATATATATATATATACAAGCACGTATGGGCTTAACTGGCAATTTTTTTTCCTCTATACAAGGTTAAGGGTGAGTAAGTGTGTTTTTGACTTATAACATTTCTTTCCCATTAATTTTTTATAGGATATCAAGCCCCTTTCCTTAAAGTACCCTTACTGGGATATATGTTTTTGTTAAAGTTATAGATTGTGTTTGACTTTTGACTTAATTTTTTTTTCATTAAATACTTATATTTTTAATAAGAATGTTATTACAAAATAAAGGTGTTTTTTACTTCTCATATGACATCAAGCCTCCTTCGTTAAAATATCTTTGTTAGAATATATGTTTTTGTTATAGTAAAAGTTGTTTTGACTTTTATTGAAGGAGAAAAAAAAATCTAGAAAAATCTTGTAAAAGCACTCTTGAATTCATGCATGCTCTTTAATTATTAAAAACATTCCTATCAAATCCTATCGCCTCCATTCACGTTAAAACTAAACTACCTTAGAGTTACTATATCTTCTCCATCATATTCGATCATAGAAAATAACTTGCAGATAAAAGAGTTTTTTCTATAGACTTTTCCTATAGAAATGTAACATACCTAAACTAAATTGAATATTTTGTTAGAAATTCAATCCTTTTTAATTTTATTTCATCTTTGTGTATTAATGTGAATGCTATAGATTTAAATTATTTTGCATGTATATAGCTTTCAATACAAACATATTAATATATTGAAACTATTTTAAACTTGAAGTTTAATTCTAGATTTTGAATAGAAAAATATTGGTATAAGGAAGTTATCGTAAAACTGGAGTTTTTTAAAGATTTTTTAAATGCATATGTAATCCATACTGGGGTTAAATGGCAAACCCTTTTTCTTTTTTCCTTCTTAAGATGTCTTTTTTAAATTGAAGTCTTCATACAAAATTAGTGTTGATTAGGGGTATTTTTTACTTGAAACTTTTTTACTCATCAAATATCCATTTTGAATTAGAGTGTTGTCAAAAAAATAGGGGTGTATTTGGCTTCTCTTAGGATATCAAATATCTTTTCATAGAATACCTTATAAGAATATATATGCTTCAGTTAGTGTTAAGGGTTGTTTTATCTTTTAGAAGAAAAAAAAAAGAAAAAAAACTATGAAAACCTATACAATTACCCTTGAAGTCCTGCATGTTCTTTGACTAATGGAAAATTTTCTATCAAAACCTACCGCCTTCATTCACATTAAAGCTAAGTACCTCAGAGCTACTAGATATTCTCCATCAATTTCGATTAATAAAAACAACTTGCAGAGAATAGTGTTTTCTATAGCCTTTAAGAATAAACATAATCTACTTAAACTAAATTATTCAATATTTTGTCAGAAACTCAATCCTTTTTAAATTTTGTATTTCATATTTTGTATGTTTATGTGTATGTTACAAATTTCAATTATTGTGCATGTATTTATATTTCATTGCAAACATATTTGTACGTTGAAATAATCATAAATCTGAAGTTTAATTCTAGATTTCAATTATGGATGTATTAGTATAAGAAGTTAGTAAAACTGGAGTTTTTTTAAAAAAAATTTAAATGCATAAGAGTCGCTAGATCATACAATTATGCTCCTAATTATAATTTGAGTTCGTGACAAGTGCATAACGCTATACACGTATTAGAGTTATTGGAATACCCTTATATGCATGATAACATATTCTTGATATGGTTATTACATTTCTGTGATCTATTGTATCCCGAGATATTACATACTTATATGATAACATAGTTTTTATTCGGCTACACTCTAATAAGTTAAACGTGATAGGATTAGATGAAATCCAATCGATAAAGACTCTAACTTAATTCTGCTCAAATGCTTTATAAATATTTTTGAGCTTGAAAACTCTCAGGTTTTGGGGTTAAATAAGTAAATATTTTTTTCTTAAAATATTCTTTTTAAGTTTAAAAGTTTTCTAAATATTTTGACTTTTTAAAATGTGAGGCTAAATTACTAATGTTTTGGCTAACAGCTAACTTAAAACATTTTGAGGTGAAGAGGTTCACTAATACATCTTTTAGTGACAAAATACTATAAATATAACCAAAACGAGTAATGATCTGGCTTCAGCGTATAAAATAATCTCAAGGGATTCAAATGGCTAAACATTTTTCATTAAAAATACCCTCTTCAGAAATAATAGGTTTACAAAAATTAAGTGTACTTTTTTACTTTTAAGAAGGTGAGTCTAAACTACAATATTTTTTACTAAATATAAACAATTTGCTGCTAAAGAGGTTAAAAGTTCACTAATGCATCTTTAAGTGAATTTTTTTTTAAAGTGGATCTAGCCTAATGGTATAAATATGATGCTAAGTCTCTTTACCTTTAAAGAAAATCCTATTAAAACATAACATTAAAACTTACCAACATCAAAATCGATAAAATGAGCACCTTAATTTTCGCTACTCTTTAAGGAACCGTTCCTAAGTTTAGGTATTTTCATGTTCTTTTTTGATATTTTTTAAGGTGCATCGGCTATTGCCTCTACTAACTTTTGCATATATATGACTGCAAATTAAATTTATTGACATAAGACAGAGTCTAAATATCTACAAGTTCGACTAGACCTTCTTATTTCAAATTTAATGATGATTTTTTGTGTTTGGTAGAATAGTGAATTGTTATAATTTTGGGACCCATGTCCTTGAGGTTACAGTAAAATTACAGTCAATGGCACTAAGTTTCAAAAGGTAAAGTCGTATTGATCCGTTAAAAAATGTAAATTTTTTTTCTTTTGTCATCAATATGTAATTTTTAAATGTCGATACTGCCCTCATTTTGTATCTACAACTTATGTAAAATTTAAGATTTCATAAATCCTAGTTTTCCAAATTAGAGGTTCAACCCAAATTCTCCCCCCTCGCCTTCCTCGGCAAGGACTTAGCTTGAAAGTCCACCAACTGGCTCAGCCCCACCAGCCTCATCCTGGCACCGGCAAACGCTGGCCTCCACGTTATCCCACCCCGTCTGGCGCTGCCTCCATCATCGTAAATGTCCTCGGCAGCAGCACAAACATGAAAATTTCAAAGCCCCCAAATCAGTCATAAATCTGTAAAATTAGTTGTGTGTGCGTGTAGGCGTGTTCACTAGAGGTATGGTGGGTCGTGGAAGGCTGATTGATGGCGATTGTGGTTTGTGCGGGGTCGATTTGAGGTGGTGGTGGGTGAATTGGACTGGTGGTAGGTTGATTGGACGCAATGGTCGGCTGATTAGTGATGGAGAAAGGCTGCTCTCGTGGTGGTTAATGGCGACGGCTGCTGTGGTGTTGCGTAGTAGTTTGACGCAAACAAGAAATCTTATACACCTTCTTCCAGATTTGAAATCCCAAATTGAAATTTTCATTTTTGTTATTTGGTTTATTGAATCGTGATGGTTTGTTACAAGTGATTGGAGTGAGAAAGCTATGACAATTAATTGGGGTGAGAAGACTAAAAAAAGGTGAGAAGTGTAAATGGATGATGGTGTTGGTGGTGGGGGGTGTGGGTGGCTGGCAGGGGGTGCGTGTGTGTGTTGTATGTGTGTGTTAAAGTTGAAGAAGTGTAAATGGATGATGGTGTTGGTGGTAGGGCTGTATGGTGAGATGAAGGGATGATGAATGACATTTGAAGAATTATATTCCTAAGTGATGGGTATTATGGTCTTTTCATCCTTTCAGTATTTTCGTTCGGTCAACGGACATAAGTGCTTTTTGCTCCAACTAATGGACACGCATATAATTTTACCCTAACCTTAAGGTCACGAGTGTAATTAACCCTATAATTTTCTTAACTTTCAAAACCTTATGATGTAGGTAATATTTGTATTCCTCTTTATTTTGATGATACAAGTCTTTATTCTTGATAAACTTTTGTTGAGTTTGTATTTATATTAATGATGTAATGCGTATGCATAAAAATAGGGTGAAAAACGTAGGTTGGTGAACATTATTGAAACTACTTAATTCAGTAGCATTATCTGATATCAACTTTATGCATTCATTTTCTAGTACCGATTTCAAAAGGACCGTAAGACCCCAAATAAAATATAGTTAATTATTTTAATTTTTGGGGCCACTTGTGTAGTTTTAATAATATTTTGAAATACTTTTGAATAAATAATGACATATCTTTAAGGGTCTTTTAAGTAATTTACCAAGTTTAGAAAAAATAAAACGACTGAGTCGGTTGTGTCGTTAAATTGAGTTTGGGTCTTTCAGAGAGAGGAGAAGAAAGAGAAAATTAGGATTTTGGAGGATTGCAATCTTCTGTGCACAATTGGTAAGATTCTTGAACCCACTTTTGATTATAAGGATGAATTAGATGATATTAGAATTGTGGTTGTTAAGATTTTAACATAAGTGGGTTAATTATAATATTTAGGTTTTGAGATTTTCGAAAGTTTATGTAATTCGGTGAAGATTACTGCGTAGATTTGAGGTAAGGATTTCATACACACGTTTGTAACAGTGATTTAATTTTGGATTTCGGTTGTGACTAGCTACTGATATGGTCATATTTTGAACGCAATTCTGTTTTCGTTTCTTTTTATTTGTCAGTCCTCGTTGCGTCAATTATTTGGCAAAAAGGTAATGTGCATCAGCTGCACCTTCTGTTCTTTTTCTAATCTGAAGCCATTAATGCATGTTTTCATGTACCCATTGGATGGCCATGTCGTGTGTGGCCATGTCATGTGTTGACATTGATTTGTCCTTTTTAAACCTTTCAATGTTCCTTGACTAATGTGCTTAGAGAATATGGTCAGACCTATTTTGCTTCAAGTTTCCAGCGTGAGAAACTGCCTACGTGGCAAGTCATGTGTCAATACTAGACCTGGCAAAATTATGTCCGTACCCGTTACCCGAACCGTACCCGGTCCAAAATGCCGGGTACGGGTACCAATATTCAATACCCGTCGAAATTAGACATGTACCCGAACCGACCCGTAAAATCCGGGTAAGTTCGGGTCGGTTACCGGGTACCCGGGTTTATCCGGTTATGTGAGTATATATATACCTTTTAGGGCTAACAACTCTCATTCTCTCTTTATCTGACTTCCGCTGCCCCTCCTCTCAACTCTCAAGTCTCTCTCACCCTCACAGGTCCTTTTTTTCAAGTCCATCACTCTCTCACAGATCTACCAAACACGGCCACTCCACCCACGGCGCCACATCGTTCGTCACTCCCGGATCTACCGCATCTCCGCCGCCAAGTCGTCACTCTGTCACTCCCGGATTTACCGCATCTCCGCCGCCAAGTCGTCACTCTGTCACTCCCTGATCTACCGTATCTCTGCCGCCAAGTCGTCACTCTGTCACATCGTCGCCACCGATCCGTCACCCCTTTGCCACTGATCGGTCACCCCGTCTCGCCGTCACGCCCGATCCATCACCCCGTCGCGCAGTCGCCAGAGATCCATCACTCCATCGCCCAGTTGCACCGATCGGTCACTCCGTCGCCTTGTGGAGTTGTGGTTGTTGGTTCAGATTATTTTTTTAACTGGAAGATGTTCAGATTTTTATTTTTTTGTTTTGATTGAAGGACGTTCATATTGATGTGTAGATCGTTGTGTAATGGAAGATTTTCAGATCTTTATTTTGTTGTTTTGATTGAAGGATGTTCAGATTAATGTGTAGATCGTTGTGTAATGAATTGATGGAGATTTTGAGGTTAAAATATGTATAGTTTGTAGGTTTTTAAAATTTGTTTATTCCAAAAGACAAATAATCAGAAAATGATTGAGTTACCCGCGGGTAGTACCCTACCCGCAAAGGTAGGGTATGGGTTCTCAAAATGCCTACCCGAAAAAACCCGGGTAAAATATGTCCGACCCGTCTTTACCCGGACCCGGCCGGATTTTACCCGAATCCGGCGGGTATACCCGTTTGCCAGGTCTAGTCAATACACCTTCTTTTGTTTAAGATTTGATCCAAATCTCGTGATTTCATAATTTCGCGATCATACGAACCTGGATTCAATCGATTTTACTTTCCTTTTACATGTCTCTCCGTCCTCTTTGATTTGAGTCTAATATCGAGTATTTTTTGAAATCGTTAATTTATTCTCTTTGAAATGCAAAGTTTAGATGGTTTTGTGACTTCTATATCTTTGTGATACTTTGATGTCTTTTGAACCCTTTGAATTGGACTAATGTTTAGAACCTTCACGAGCTTAGGTTAACGTTATTGCCATGACATGAAATGACTATTGCTACCGGTATGCAAACTTTGAACTTAGAACCTTCACGTACTTAGGTTAACGTACTTTACAGTCACGTATTATGTGATTGTATCGTATTCGATTATTAGTTCAATTATTCGAATGTGTTATTTGACTTTGATTTTGATTTGATCGTTGATGGGTTGAATATCCCAAAGTAAGATTGTTTGTCGTGCTAAGATTTTCAATTGTCTTTGCACTTTTGTTTTCATATGCTTTGTTTGGACTCAGCTATATATTATTGGATACATGTGTTGTACTCTGTGGGTGTGTGCGTGTGATCTTTACTGGGCTCTGTGCTTACCCCCCTTTCTCTCCTCATTTCAGGTAATTAAGCTGAGACGGTTTAGAGGAGTTAATAGCATTATGCTTAAGCTTGGAGTGAACTTTAATTGATAACTTTCTTAGTAGCTTTGAAATAAGAACCATGTAATAGTTTTTTTTTTATTTAGTGACTTTTGGTACCCCAATGGTTAGGAAATAATTATTGTTATCAAACTTCCGCTGCAATTATTAGACGTTGATTAGGAACTTGAATGCCTTTCATTTTAGATATGATTTAGAGCTATGATTACCTCTTTGAGGTCATATTTTTTGTAAGATGCTTTGGGTATTATATTTCTCGTAAGCAGGAATATTTTGAAATAGTATATGTAAAACCCCAAAATAACTAGTGATTAAATTATTATTATGTTTAGGGCATCTTTGTAAATTTAATTATTTGTGGGGCATTTTGAAATAAGTAATGAATATTTGTGGGTCTTTTAATTATTTATCAATCTTAGAGACTTTTAAGGGCTAGCCAAGTCTGTTTAAAATATATTCAGTTTTGGTTACAGAGAAATAGAAGAAGGAGAAAACTAGGGTTTTGGAGGATTGCAATCTTCTGTGCACAATTGGTAAGATTCTTGAACCCACTTTTGATTATAAGGATGAATTAGATGATATCAGAATTGTGGTTGTTAAGATTTTAACGTAAGTGGATTAATAATAATATCTAGATTTTGAAGTTTTTGAAAGCGATCGCAATTTGGTAAAGACTATTACATAAATTTGAGGTAAGGGTTACATATACAACGTCTGCTTCTATTAAATTTTATGTCGTTTGGTGATTAGGACTTCAATAATTTGGTGATAGCATCGACGCAATGCGTGAGTACTATGCGAAATTTGTTAGGGTTGATTGATTGATGCCTTCTATTCGCTTTTAGTTGTCGTACAACCATTCCTTTCTCTGCCACCAGTCTTTTGCTTTGATGGATTCAATTCTAATATCTAACACTATAATCATTAACGGTGGTCTAGAATTTCTAACACCATATTTCACCTGACCTTGTCTTTAATTGGCATCAAAAGTGCCCTTTTTCTCTCCAATAAATCCCTTGTGGGTGAGAGCTCAGGCTTTGGTACAGCCACATGTCAATATTCCTATGAAGCTCATCATTTAGTTTCTCTTTGCTCCCCGAAACTTCATCTCACAGTGCCGGATTCAAACCAACTCGACTTCAAACGATTTAAATTCTGTTAAACTCGTATTTTCGTCGTCTTCAATTTGAGTCTAATACCGAATAGTTTCTAAAATCGTTAAGTCATCCTTCTTGAAATGCAAGTTTTAATACTTTTACGGCTAATATGTCCATGACTTATTTTGATAACTCTTTGACCCTATTGAAATTGAACTAATATTTAGAACCTTCACGTGCTTAGATTAACGTGACACCATGACATGATATGGTAATTGCTACCGGTATGTAATTTTGAATTTAAACCTTCGTGTGCTTAGGTTAACGTGCTTTACAATCACGTATTGCGTGATTACATCGTATTCGATTATTAGTTCAAATATTCGAGTGTGACACTTTGACTTTTATTTGATCTTTGACACGGGTTAATATCCTGAAATGAGAATTGTCGTGCTAGATTATTTTTCGTCTATGCACTTTGTTTCCATATGTTTCTTTTGACTCAGTTACGTGTTATTAACTACCTACGTTGTATTCCGTGGATGTGTTTGTGTGATCTTTGATGGGCTTTGTGCTCACCCCCCCCCCCCCCCCTTCTCCCCCTATTTCAGGTAATTAAGCTGAGACAAAGGTAGAAGAGTTAGCTATATGCGTGAGCTTGGAGTTGTTCTTTAATTTTTAGACTTCTTTAATGACTTGAAAATAAGATATTTGTAATAGTTTTGATAAGTGACTTTTGAGAGCCTCACAAGTTGGGAGGTGATATTTCTAGTATCGATTTCAAAATGACCAACACGGATCACATTTATGTAGACTTTTTAGATGAGTAGGTGTGGTATAACCATATAAGTCTGTGTAAAATAAAAGTCTGATGGCAAATTTATGTTAAATTACATGCACAACCAAATTAATAGTCTTATTGTACTACTAAAATGAACAAGGTCATGCTAGATAAAATTGAACGAGAGCTTTATGGAACACTATTAAGAGAAATTTAGAGTATACAACAGATTTTTTAACTGAAAACTAGAAAAATAAAGTATAATTAAGATTAGGCTTAGTTTTAGTTTTAGTTTTAGACAAATTGTACTCGAACTTTGGAACATAAGATAGAAAAAAATTAAAAAAAGGCTTGCTTTGTACTTTAATCAGATACATGAAAATTATACTACATTCGTCCTAAATTATTTGATCATATTTGATTGCACACTTATTTAGGATATGAGTCTTACTTATGAGTTTATGATTCTATCCCAAGAGAAAGAGAGAGACGGGGGAGGAAAAAGTTGGTTTAGTAGAGACATATGGGTTGGTGGAAGATTAAATGTGGAGAGAGAATTGTAATAGAAAAAAAGTGTAGAAATGGTAAACATGTAAAAACACTTACAAAATCTTTCTTAATTTGAAAACTAATCAATTTATTTGCGACCGTCCAAAAAGAAAATATGATCATCAAGATATAATATGGAACAGTCAGGATTCTCTTTAAAGGCAAATTATTGTGACGAAATAAATAAGTATGATAAGTAGTGAAAATACTGGTGATAATTAGCGTAAAAAATTCGGATTTGAAAGTAAGACCATGTTTTGTGCAATAAACTTTTCATACGAGTCTTTGATTAATGGTTAATAAATGATTTGTTATTATAGTTTAATTATAATAGTCGTATTGATTTAATTTCAATTGTGTTTTTCACCAAAATTTACAATATTTTTATTTCAAATCACTATATAGCGTGCAAAGCATGTGATTTTTACTAGTTCAGATAAAAGGTCATATTTTTAGCCACGACCAGCCAACACCACCTGTCGTCGCACCATCATCTGCTGCCGGCGGCCTCCGCCACGTCTGGTGGCAGCCACCTCCCCTGGCCGCTGCCGCCATTGTTGTTGGCAACGTCCATAACAACAGCCACCAATGCCAATGGTAGATGCCGTCACCTTCGCGGCCACCACCTAACGCCAACACCACGACTGCCGATAGCCACCAACATTACATGTAGCCATGGGCGGACCTCCCACCTGACCAAGGGGGGCCATGGCAGCCCCCAATTTTTGGGGAACCCTTTTTTTTAACTTATTAGTTAATGGATAAACATACGAAAATCTCATTATAATATAATATTAATTAATTTGAGTCTTATTTTGTTGTATGTTTTATTCTTTGTGCGGTGCCGACCGTCATATATTTGTCTTTCTCATTCCCCTACTCTATCTTCATTTTTCCAATTTTCAAATTCTAAAAATTTATATTACAAAAAAAAAAAAAAACGAGTATATCAAAATCAAATTTTTTATTTTTTTAGTTTAAGTTCTTATTATATGTTACTATTGTACTTATACAATTGATAATCATATTAGTAATACATCTACACATTAAGAGTTAAGCTTCTTTCATGTAAGATTAGTAATTTATTGTTGACTAACTTTACCAAATTAAATAAATCACTATGATAATAAAATTACTATATAATTAGTAGTTAAATTGATGTGGGTGGACAATCTAATTTGCACTTAACTTATTTAATATGAAGACTAATTATAATATGTTTTTGATTTTTTGTGTTTTATGTGAACTTAAACGTACCTTTGAAATATTTTTATGTTAGCCATCAATATTTTTATGACTTTTTGGCCCCCCCGTGATTAGATTTTCTGGATCCGCCCCTGCCTGTAGCCACCACCACTATCGCCAGCAAACTCCACCACTGCCACCACCGCAACCGTCGAAATTGTTGATGCCAATAGAAGCCAGCGCTGCTAGCAGCCAGCGCTGCCGGCAGCCACCACCGCCACCGATACTGGCAGTCATTGCCGACCACAACCACTCCATTTGTAGTTTTAATTAAAAAAAATATTTGTTTTGATCAAGCTATTGAAACCTAGTAGACCCACCCAACCTATCCCAACCCAATTAATTCAATATTTTCTTGCGTTAATGCTCGTTATTTCTTTTTAAAGCACAAACCACCCCACCCAAGTTGCACCCCTAGCTAGATTATTGTGCATATATTAGATTTTGAGCAGAGCTAGAATTTCAAAGGCATTGAAAAATGAGGGAGAAATATATGGCTTACGAGGTGGCGGGTGGTCGCAGTGAGTGAGAAAATAGAATGCCTCTGTGCGGGAGGTGGTGGGAGCAGCAGTGGTGGTACCAGAGATGGCGGAAGCAGCAGCACTGGAGCCGGCGGTGGTGGAAGAGGAAGCTGTAATACTGGCAGTCGTGGAAACGGCAACAGTGGTCAAAGCAACTGATGGTGGTGATAGCGATGGAAGCAATTCATTACGAATGCAACTTTGATCGACAATATCACGTGCTTTCAATGACGGCCATCGAGCTATGCACGTGTTGGAGAAAATGAGTTTTGACCATCAAAGTACAAAAACTTTAGTGTTTTTTAAGTAAAATTCTATGTTTAGCGACCAAGTAGTCAGTCCCAAGTGAAATTCTATTTTCATTTTCCTCCACCGTCTTTCTTAACCCACTTATTCAAGGAAAATTTTGGTGTTATTCTGATTGTAGAAATATAGCTACAACTCCTTGTATAACGACAATTAATGGTTGCTGAATGTATTTAATGACTTTTCTGCTAACACTTTTAGCGACAAATTCTTTGCAACACTTTTGTAGCATCACTTAATAAAAGCAATTAATAACATTTAAAGACAATTAATTGTCGTATATGGAGGGTTGTAACTATCTTCCTACTGCCCGAGTAGCAGCCGAAATATTTCCCTTATTTAATGTCTCATTCGCGACCAACGTGAAAAGCAATGCCCCTATTCGTCCCTATTTGTAGGCAATGCAATCAAGGTGGTGTCTGTTTTTGGTCTCTATGGAGCCTTATTCTTGTGGTGATTGCTGCCCCATTTACATAAACTGGTTGTATCAAATTTTAATCTGTCTTGCGCTCTGTAAACAAGTTAATTAGGAGTGGATTGCTGAATCCCAGACTTAATATTACCATTCCGCAAAATGCTTCACCAAACTAAATTACGTTCTTTTGGGAGCTCTTATTTAATGGCCATTTTTTCACCTACAGAAACTGAGAGTTGATCGAGTCGTTAAGTCAGATAGGGAAAGACATTGAAATTTCGCCCCTAGAATAAACAACAGTAAACAGATATGGCCGGCGGTGATGGTTGATGGACGTGGTTCTGAGAAGCACAAAATGGCCTCGGTTGTCTTCCATGTCACGGACAAGGGCCATGTCTGTCTTGTGAACATCACGTGTCTCACTCATCTGCTAGTATGGTACAGCTTGCTAGGGTTTTTTCTATCTTCTGCATGGGTCCTGCATGCACTGCACATCATGGACTTGTTTAATTCAAGTGAATGCCGATGGCTTTGCGTGTTTTTTTTCTAGCTAGTTAGTTGTGTTAATTATTCCAACAAACTGCAAATTGTGTATCGCGCTCACTAAGTACCATGTTGCGTTACATAACATTTATTTGAAGTTCACAAAGTATGATATAACTCTTTTCTTGTATTTGATCAAGTATCGTGAATCAGACCATTGAAATCGATAGTTCACTTCACGAATCTTCTTTATGTGATGATAAATTTTTCCTTAAGACCGGTTTGGAGTTGCTTCTACTTTTAAAAAAAGATAAAAGCAAAACACTCTCACAAGTGTATTTTTTTTTTCTTATTTGGACACTCGTTGCGCTTGCTCAAACGCAAGAAGTTGCGTCTGAGATGGAAAGTAGTATATGTTGTAACGTGTCAAAGATCTGCTCTTGCATCTCATACTATGCTAGTCGGACTTTCAAATGCAAAGTTAAACAGTTTAGATCGTAACATGTAATTATTAGCCGGACGCAGGGACGTGCCCATAACGTACGATTTAAAATTTGAGAGAACAATCGGCATGTAAATTTATTAGCCGTAGACCAAGCATCTATTGATGTGTTTGGCAATGTTTGAATTGTCCCTCCGTGGGGCTTAAGTAAGGATGGGCCATCATGTTCTTATTATATTTTAGCATGATCCAGAAATGATTTTCCTAATTGTATTAGATTTGTTGGGCTTTCTTATTATTGAACTAGCTCATTAGTTTCCATTTATTTGAAACAAATCAATCTGGAGTCTCCTTGAACAATAATAAGGTTGATTTAGGTGTAATATCTAAGATGTGGGTATCATAACCTGCTCCCTCTATGAATGAGCCTTGCCCTTGGCTCTTTTCAAATTCATGGACTTAATCCAAATCTACCCGTGCTATCTTCTATTCACCTACCCCTCCTTATGAACCCGTCCATCGAATCTTATCGGGCAACTCCTACAAATTTCTTTTTCGAAATTGAGTCTTATGCGGTAATTTTCAGTGGTCACGAAATATGGTCTTTCGCTACTATACTTGCAAATTGAATCTGGCAACTTTGAATTCCGTTCACAACCAAAATTGTCAAATCCATGTCCGTTCCTTTTTTTTTAATTACATCACGATGGAAGTTTATTCAGTATTTGTTTTGATAATAGTTTCACTCAATATATTTTTGCGTTTTTTCATATACCCCATTATTTTACTGGTTAAAAATTTATGTTGACAACATATAGACATTAAATCATTCGTTTCGTAAATTAACTATCCAGACCACTATAATGTACTCATAAAGTGTGTTGGTGCCGAAAGAAGGTCCTTTGCCACGTCGAGGTGCCACAAGGGATGCAGTCTGAGTTGGCTTCCAAGTAGGCAAAGTGGGAGACATCAGGGATGACGTAAGGGCTGAGAGCAAGGCTCCTCAGGCAGGTCACGAGGGCTGGCAGTGTCGCGCAGGCAGGGTGACGACGAACAGGGCCGGCAGTCGACAGTCTGTGTCAAGAGTGCAACGTCGAGAGCTCGAAGTCGTAAGCCCAAATGTCTTTCTCTCACTAGAAATCCAGAGAGAATAGGTTTTAGAGAGAGAAAGTGAAAATGTCAAATGAGGCAGAAGTCTTGAATAAGCTCCAGAATCCACTATATATAGGCACAAATATGCGCGTGTCATCAGCCGACACGTGTCGTCCTCTGGGAGTGACACGTCGTCGTAGGGGGTCTCGCAGTCTTGATTGTCCGCCGAATTGCCGGTCCCCGAGTTCGTGTCGTCCTGCCCTTGCAGCGTCCCTCTGCCTGTCTGAGAAGACTGACCACACTGCGGTAGCATGGTCAGAGTAGCCCGTTGCCCCAGCCTCCAGTCCAAGCCCTTACTGAATCCCACGAGATGCGTCATGAGACGCGCTGAGATCCTGGCAGCGGTGAGGGTTGCCCCTGCAGCCAACTGCCAGGCGTGCCGGACACGATGCCCTCCGAGGACCTGCTCCCGTCCCGGAGTGACTCGCGGTTCATTGCCCTGGCGGTGTCGATGATCAATGGTAACATGAGCGCACATGCTCACAGCTTGATATTCAGAGTCCGTGGCGAGGGGTCCTCGTGCCGGAGTACTACGAGCGGAGCCCTCCGTGAGTCCGTCGGGTGATTGTGCCGGTAATGGCTTTAGGGTTGTAAGCCCATCCTTGTTGCGAAGGCCGGAGCCTCCGGTTGATTGTGCTTGCGAGGGCCGGAGCTCGTCGGTTGATTGTACTGGTGAAGGCCGGAGCTTGTCGGTTGATTGTGCTGGTGAAGGCCGGAGCTCGTCGGTTGATTGTGCTGGTGAAGGCCGGAGCCTCCGGTTGATTGCGCGGCGGGCGAGGGCCGGAGCCCCCGGTTGGTTGTGTCGGCGATAAAGGGCGTCACGCGACTACTAGTGATGAGTGAGCATTGTTGAATGCGTTGAGTGAGGTGATGGCAGCGGTAAGCAGGTCCCCTCCCCCCTAAGGACAAGGGAGGCCGACCCCCTCCTCAAAGGGTGGCCGACCCCCTCCTCAAAGGGTGGCCGACCCCCTCACCAAAGGGGTGGCCGACCCCCTCACAAGGTGGTGGCCGACCCCCTCAACAAAGGGGTGGCCGACCCCCTCACCAAAGGGGTGGCCGACCCCCTCACCAAAGGGGTGGCCGACCCCCTCACCAAAGGGGTGGCCGACCCCCTAGCAAAAGGGGTGGCCGACCCCCTCACAAGGTGGTGGCCGACCCCCTCAACAAAGGGGTGGCCGACCCCCTAGCAAAAGGGGTGGCCGACCCCCTCACAAGGGAGGTGGCCGACCCCTCGGGGGGAAGGTACTTTCGATCGCCGTCTGAATGATTGAGGCGCGGAGCGCTTTGACCGAGCAATGATGATGTTTGAACATCGGAGCGCTTTCACCGAGGAACGATGTTGAGTAAGTTCGACTACCGAGCGTGTGACGTGTCGTGCCACTGGAGCCTTTTAGCGGGCCTTGGGGTGCGGTCTGCGGGTGACGTGTCGTGCCACTGGAGTCTCTTAGCGGGCCCTGGGATACGGTCCGGATAGGTTGTGAACAAAATGTTCAATACTCTAAGATTTTAACATGCTCATCATTCATATCTTAGCTCCACTACCCAATTAGGAGAAGTCAAAGATTTGCCTTAATCCAATCTGCTAACAATCTTATGATTGGATTAGAGCACAAGGACACTACTAAAAATTGCAAGAATGGTGGGACCCAAGGTTGGTTAGTATTCAGTACTCTATAAGAAGGGTCCTTCCATGCAAATGATCAATCATTGTAATATGCTACCAGCTAGAAGGTTAAAACCTTCACAAGCAGAGCCCAAAAATTCAAGAAAAGGAAGAAAGAAATAGAGGAGATCATATGAAGATACGTAGTACTGACATCGGAAGCAGTAAGAGAAAGCTTCCATGTAAAGGTCTGGGAGGGTACCTCAAAGAGCAAAGAGGTAGGTTCTACATAATGGGAAGATGTATTGTTATGCTTCTCTGCTGGCAGGATTGAGATCAAGTGACCTTGCACTTGATTTGTCTACTGCTCTCCCTCTCTCTCTCTCTCTGCTACCTATGTATATAGCAGCTTTTTAATTTGCCGGAATTGAGAAAACTCTCTTCTTTTTTGGTTGTAAATCTACTTCTTGTTTCACCCTTTTCCCAGGACAGTTGATCCATAATTAACAAGTCAAGCTTGGTGTTTCAACCATCAAAAGTTCGTTGTTCTACGTTAATTCCTTTCTTCTGTCTATACTATCGCATTTTTGGCTTAAAGGTTTGATTGTTTGGGAATGTTGTGACCAGTATACCTATAAAAAGAAATAGTTTCTTCTTTTATTCTTAGTACCATCAGTTTGGAAGAACTAAAGCCATATAGTAAATGTATCTGTGTGTGTAGCTTTTAAATTTGTTCAAGGATGCAGTCTTTTTATTTTTCCGGTCATGCATGGCCCGTGTGTTTATTTTGTGTGTGTGTGTGGGAGAGAGAGAGAGAGAGAGATTATCCAGATTCCCTTTTGTTGAGAAAAGAAGAAAAATAGCCCATACCCTCAATCAAGTCTGCAACTCGTCCTCTTGGGAATTGGTGTTTTGCTCGATTGTTTGAGTCTTCTCAACGGGTGGGTGCATGTGGGGGTGGGAGCATGTTTGGAACTGTCCAATAAGATCCTAAAACTGAAAGGAGAAAAGAGAGGGAGACCTACATATATATAGCTATTAGCTATGGCAGGTGATGGGTACGTCTACCTTCTCCAGCTGTGCGGATGATCAGATTATTGAAGCTGGCACTACGTGCATGAAACAACTGTTAACTCAGTTTTGGAGGTAAACCGAAAGACTGTTAGATTATCGTCGAACAGCCCTGTGTGCATAAGTGACGTGAAATCAGCGCAAAACCTGAACATATTTTTCTCTATTTTTAGTTGATTTGGTGCCTTCACCGAGATCAGTGGCAAAGCCAGAAGCTGTGTACACCTAATTGACAATGGAAAAAAAATCATAAGCCTAACTGCTGTGACAATGTATTAAACCCAACAAACAGACAACTCAAACGAATGTAGGTCGAATGAGTATGACTGAATCACCCACATTTTTATAAGTAGCCAATTGATACACTGACTTCCTACCCTACCCTGATAAATCTAAGGGTAACCAAAAAATTGTGTATCCCACTTTTTGTCGAATACATGATCCATCTGCGAGTATGAAAGCACAAAGAGACTAATAGACAATCTTATACTGTAATAAGTTATTCAAATTTAGTATACACAAGAGCTAACACCTAATAAGACAGTTATATTAAGAGAACAAAGATTGAGACGACTACAGAGATAAATATTGGAGTTACGTCAACAAAATATAGTATAAAAGTCATTTATTTAGGATGTTTATTTGAGTGTCGTTATTTTAATGCGTCTTTTACTGTGATCCCCTAATTTAAGTGTAATTTGTTAAAGTGTCGTATTTTTTTAGGCACTTTAGCAAATGCATTCTAAGAGCATTTTTCTGATAAAATGTCCATTTTTTTGTGTTCATTTACCATAGCATCATATTAATGTACCATTATTAAAATATACATAACTCTTTCTGAAAATCATGACCGTTAATTTAATCAATGGCTAAAATTTATTCAAGCATTTAAGTCATTTCCCCAAAACACATCTTCCAACCCTAAACTACAATAACCAGCCCCCTCATCTTGACATCATCAGTCGCACCTCTCTCTTTCTCTCTCTCATCTGGACATCACCCCAAAACCCACCTTCCAAACCTAAATTACAATAACCAGCTACCCCCTCATCTGAACATCACCAGTCGCACTTCTCTCTCTCTCTCTCTCATCTGGACATCACCATCTACAAGACTATGACCAGCCCCCTCATCTGGACACCATCTACAACCATTTGTGAAGGAGGCAACGGGTGGACACGTGCCCCCCTGTGCCCCCCACTGCCTCCGCTACTGACCAGGATGATGATCAAGAATTATTATGTTCTCAATATGTAAGAATTATGTCGTAATGTTCTCACCCACGAATTAATAAGATGATATGGTCTTTAGAGTAATTTAAAATAAGAGTTTATTGGTGTATTTTTTTTACTACTTAATTAGAGGTTGAGAGATGATTTATATATGTCACCCCTAATTTTCTTATTAAAACGGTGTAAAACTTATTGCTAACGACGAAGAGATGGGCCAAACAAGATGAAGTTTCAAAAAAAGAAATTGTGACCATATTACTGGGTAAGTAAAACAATGTGACTTTGAGACGAGCCGAAGCATCCCTTCCCTCCCTCCCTGGCCATCCGCCAGTGATGATAGAGTAAAACAAACACGGCTCGATATTCTGGTCTTTCTAAGTTTAGCCCATGAAAACAATCCAACCCATCCAAACTGAGGAATCAAATCGTCAAAACAGAACCGAGAGTGACTAGTGAGGATTCGTATATTTCGATCTAGGCTTGGTCCTGATTGCCTCATGGTTCATATTTTCCAAACCATAAACAAACCAGACAGAACCAAACCGTTATCCTTTTACCTTAAATGTTTGTATCATATATATGTATGAATAAAACAAAAAACCCAACCAAATAACACTAGTTATTTACTTACTTTGGTTAACTAAGTTGTATATATGTACACTTTTACCAAGTACTGACTTCATCAACTAGCATTTAGTAGATTTGAGTCTCTCTACAGTCATTTCCCTCAAATTGATCCACCACCTCAATGCATCACTTGTTGCCATAACCTCCTAAAAGCAGGGCTGCAAAAGTATCACCTAAAATTGCTTTTGGACATCTCATAGATTGATCCACCATCTCCTTTAAGGCCCATTGAATTTGGACATCTCATAGATCGATCCACCATATCCTTTAAGGTCATTTATCAATGGCAAGGTTAGGTTCCGACTCCATAACATTCCTTATATGTTTCTACCTATATTCTTTATGATTGAGTGAGTTTGAATGTCTTTGATTGGTATTTGAAGTGGCAACATGGCTCGGTGACTTTTCCAAATTGTCAAGAATAGCATGTGATAAGGAGTCTCAAACAGATGCCGTCCAAATCGCGGCATCTCGGTTGTGTTAGTTCAAGAATTTCTAAACTGATGTGTCTTGGTTCAGTTCAAGTTACGATATATAGCTCCCAAACTAAACAAAATTGAATCATGCTCACTGCTAGGTGTTGTGGGGAAGTGCACATCAAAACAAGTTCTTGTCCCGATATAGGTAGGACGGACCTTATCAAGGGTATTTGATGTTGCCCTACAAGAAAGTATGGTCGGCTAGTGCTTAGGTTAATAGGATGTATGATTGAGAAGCTATGATTAGGGATTAAGGATCGAAAGATATTTTATCAGGGTTGTTTAGGGCACCATGAACGATAGTCTTAAACAGTGTTTTGGTGTTTTATTACTAGAAAGAAAATATGAAAAAAAAACAACAAATCTTGTCTCTCTACAGTCATTTCCCTCAAATTGATCCACCACCTCAATGCATCACTTGTTGCCATAACCTCCTAAAAGCAGGGCTGCAAAAGTATCACCTAAAATTGCTTTTGGACATCTCATAGATTGATCCACCATCTCCTTTAAGGCCCATTGAATTTGGACATCTCATGGATCGATCCACCATATCCTTTAAGGCCATTTATCAATGGCAAGGTTAGGTTCCGACTCCATAACATTCCTTATATGTTTCTACCTATATTCTTTATGATTGAGTGAGTTTGAATGTCTTTGATTGGTATTTGAAGTGGCAACATGGCTCGGTGACTTTTCCAAATTGTCAAGAATAGCATGTGATAAGGAGTCTCAAACAGATGCCGTCCAAATCGAGGCATCTCGGTTGTGTTAGTTCAAGAATTTCTAAACTGATGTGTCTTGGTTCAGTTCAAGTTACGATATATAGCTCCCAAACTAAACAAAATTGAATCATGCTCACTGCTAGGTGTTGTGGGGAAGTGCACATCAAAACAAGTTCTTGTCCCGATATAGGTAGGACGGACCTTATCAAGGGTATTTGATGTTGCCTTACAAGAAAGTATGGTCGGCTAGTGCTTAGGTTAATAGGATGTATGATTGAGAAGCTATGATTAGGGATTAAGGATCGAAAGATATTTTATCAGGGTTGTTTAGGGCACCATGAACGATAGTCTTAAACAGTGTTTTGGTGTTTTATTACTAGAAAGAAAATATGAAAAAAAAACAACAAATCTTAGGGCATATTTGTTTCTTATTTTTGTTTTATGTTTTAAAAAATTTTTTTCGTTTTCATCATTTTTGTATCCAGTTAAGAAATATGGTTCTATACTTTTATCATTTTGAAAAAAAAAAAATAGCTATCTTTCTTTGATAATGGGTGAGAGATGGCAAAAAAAAAATGTAAAACACATTAGTGGTGTGTTCACATTTCCATACTCTTTTGGCTCAGTGTTGTTAAAGCAAGCAAGAAATGAATATAGTAAATGTAGACAATAAAAAAGAATTTTTTTGTCATCACTGCAAAAGCTAAAAATGAAAATGGAAGACCAATGGGGCCTTAGATAAGATGTTAACTACTAAATGCTTCTTCTTTTTATCTAAAATACATGTCTGCTTGTTTTCCGTTCATCTCCAATTATATGCCCTATCTCTTAGGATCTAATCCTTATAATTCCTCCTGGCTTCAAAGAACTCACGTCCGACGAGTTTGAGCCTTGATGCAACTACTGATGATTAGCTTATGCCCCTGAGATCTGTTGCATGTTATACTTGATTTTTTTTTTTTGGTTCAACTGAAATAAATGTTATACTTGATTCTTTATAGCTTTTACCTCTTCAACTTTCACATGTGGCAAAAAGAGTGGGTCCTTGAAATTGTAAAGGTCTTAGTGTTCATAGAATATCTTTCGAACATTCTAATAGGTTTAAAAGGCGCTATTGATGGATCTTTTAAATTAGAGGTGAATTTCATGAGATAAGTACTCCCTTTGATATATTGGCTAACCTTCTCAGTAGCTTCCTTTGATAGGCTTTACATGCTCCTTAAGATTCACGCAACAAATGTAGAAAGCACGTGAAGGTGCAATTTGACAAATTTAAAGTACTTCAAGTCATTCGTCCTCTTTTCATTCTTTGCGTATTTTGATTCAACGTCGAAGAATAACTTCTTGGGGTAGCTAGTTACCAAGCTTAGCTTCTATTTTCTAGCCCACTTGAATGATTGTGTCCTCAAGAATGTTCGACTACGTATGTACAATATAAGAATAATGACTGTAACCACCACATATTCGTCATGTTGCGAGGGCACCACTTTTTCAGCACTTATGTTCTTATAGACATTGCTCTTGTAAGCATCTTAAGATAGCATACCAGAATTGTTTTGCTTGGCATCCTTATATTAAGATTTAGCATAACCTTGTTAGCACCTTTTTCTATATATTTTTTGTTTCTCTAATTTACTTTGGTTGCCCCCATTCCAAAAGACTAACTGAATTTTTCTATGGATTCAGGCTAAAGTTGGTGGTTACTGAGATATAAAACCTAAACGCTTGGGCATGCTTTCAACTTGTACCTGATGGTCAAGTATTGTTGGTTTCTTTAGTTGGGAAACTTCTATTGATATTTTGCCTTCTTCTTTTAACGTATTCGGTGATATGATGGTCCATTATTTTACGCATTGACTAGGTACCATACTTGTCGAGTCCCAATTAATGGTAACATACTCGATGTGGTTTTGACATCATGGTACAGTGTTTTGGATTCAGATATAGATTGAATCATACGGTATTATCTATCAGGATTTTTTTAAGAGCCTTCAAAAGAATGCCCTATTGTTACTGATACAATTTATATTGCTTCGCCACCACGTAAGTTGATTAAACATGATATATAGTTTAATCAAAATCTATTGCGTTGAATAAGATTGTCTTGTTAATGAGGTTACCAATAGAACATTATATGCTCTACTTCAGTTGTAAAGTGCATGTCCTTATGCATATCGACTTTCTGGTTTATTGGTTCCAAGTGCATGTCCTTATGCATATCGACTTTCTGGTTTATTGGTTCCAAGTGCATTTTTTACTAAGACCATTGAATCGTAGTGCAAGTGTATGCATGTGTTTCCCTGGTTGGGTTTTTGCTCGCCCCTTATGTTCAGCAGAGAAATAATTAGAACCTGCACTTAGAGCTCGGATGGATTGTGTAACACCCCAAAAATCTAGAGCATTAAACAATCATTCAATCATATATCTAATGACATGAATAACCTCAATTCAGTAAACAACCTCCAATATATGTCAGAGCTTCTAATCAAAGGAATAACTCAAATTCTCTAAAATAAATAATCATAAATTGAAAAGACCAAGTTTAGGCTCTCGTCGACAGAGCTGAACTAAACGATGTTTACCCACGTTTCTAAACTCATCTTCAATTTCTCACTCAGTCTCTAAACTCATCTCCAAGCAATCTACTGGTGATCATTACATGCAGAAGGAATAAGGAAGGGTGAGCTTTTGACAGCCCAATAAAGTTGTTCAAGGACAAACGTAGTCGATACAAAACGATTCCCAGAATCAAATTGATGACAATTTTCCAAAGAGTTTCAAAACGGTCACAATTAATTCGATAACAATATGGGGAGGAGCTCTGACTCTATCCTTTTGGTCATACATCAATACAATCACTTACAGATACAATATAGACAATTTCAATTGATATTGAACATGAGTAATAGTAAAGCCACACATGCAGTGCACAGTAACAGTGGCAACTACATATGAATACATACGATAACTAGTCCATCGAGGTACTAGCCTACATCCGACACGGTAAACAGACCATTCTTATAACGCCTCCAATACAAACCATCCTTACAACGCCTCAATAAACTATCTCATGTCAATATGCAGAAAGAACAATAATCGTTAAATCAACATGTAGTTTGATGCTCGACGAGCAGTAAGAGATAAGCATCAACATGAACTTCAATAATCGATTAAGGCTCAATAATAGGGTCTTAATGGCAATAAATACATGCTGATATCAATTTATAACTCAGGGTTCAATCATAGCCACACACAAATCGAAAGAACATAAATAAATGCAAGTTGATGAATTTAGAGTTCGATTAGAATTTTTTACCTCAGTCCGAAGCTAAACTAAGCTAAGCAATCTCAACAAGAAATCCATCTAATTAACCTAAATTGGGCAATTCAATTATCAAAATACAATCTACACTACGATACTATAAAGTTAATACTAACTATATAAGCATTGCTCACACTACAAGAAAAAGAGCTTTTAGTGACGGGTCAAAATCCGTCGCTAAGAGTGACTTTTAATGACATATTTGTCCGTCGGTAAAAATTCGTAGCTAAAGACCTTTACCGACAGAAAATTCTGTCGGCAAACGTTTTTAGCGACGGACTTTTGCCGACTGACTATTATCGATGGAATTTCCATCGTTAAATGTGATTTTTGTATTTTTTTTCTTCTGTTTTTTAATTTCTTTTTGTATTTTACAGAATTATTTTAAAAGAGTTTTAATGACAAACTTTTAACGACGGCCAAAGATCCGTCGCTAAAAGATACAGTATTAAAAGAGAAAACCCTACTTCTTCTTTCCAAGAGTCGTATATCGATCTTTCCCATCTTCTCTCTCTGTCCCTTTCTCTCACACCCACAAACTCAAGATTGCTACCCCAAGCTGAGATCTCCTCCCACTGTCGTTGAGTCACCGTCGCGGCAGCAGCCAATGAACCACAACGCACTACATCTCACACCATCCATCACCAAAATCCCCCTGCCCTAAGAACCAAACGACTTTCAACCCTCAGGACAACGATGTTGCTCCCTCAAAAGGAAACGCTACCATAGGCGAAATCGGTATGCATCTTCGTCCGATCTCTTCCCCTCTATGTCCTCATCTTCCTTAATATTTCAAGATTTACTTAAAACTTGGGAATATTGTTTTATTTTCGGTCACATAATTGTTAGACCCCTCATGTTTAAATGCATATTAAAAAAAAGAGAAAATAAAATTAGAGAGTTTGGGTACGTAATGGATATTTTGAAATTATAATTGTTTTAAGAATATAAGCATATATCTTTTAAGACTTCTGATTTCATACGTACAATATTTTCATAGAAATGCAACAAAGTTTAGAAAAGTCTCCAGAGAATCTATAGGGAGAGACCTTTGGAGAACAATTTGAGGTAAGAATTCAATTTAATCGTTGAAATGAGATTCATAGTAGGAACCCTACGGATTTTCTTTGTGTTAGAACCTAATTGGAATCGTTGAGTATGTTAATTTTTTGGATTTTTGATGCAATTGGATTGAGAAGATCGAAATTTTGGGTTTAATCGTACAATTAAAGGTAAGGAATTTCCTTTTTGAAAATCTAAATTGGCGTAGGATCAATCATCCGTTTAACTATCTAATTCTAAATTTAGTTATCCTGTGCAATTTCGGCTGAAAGTTCTATTGTTTCTTGCTGCATCGATGTTTGTGCCTCACATCATTAGCCGTCAGACTCTATGTTTCTTGCTACCTCCATTTTTGTGCCTTACAACCACAGAAATTGGAACAGCCCGCCTTGTTTCGGCTGCTAATTGTCAAATAGTTGCCCAGTCTCTCTGCTTTTCTTGCCAATTACAATTACCATTATTACTAGCCGCATACTCCACTTTTTATTTATTTCGGTGTGCGTGCCAATTCAAGACTCTTTCAAGTGGCTTTGTATCATGTCTTTACAGCCACGTCTTTAAACTTGATGCTTCTGATGTTCTATTCCTCCCTCCCCGGGTTACCCATATGAAATGCAGTTCTATTATTTTCTAATTGGGAAATTCCAAAAAAAAAAAATTTGATTTGCAATCATTATTCCTCATACCCAATATAAGCCGTATGTTATACACTTTTGTATGTCATGCATGACCATTGTATTTAACTTTATGCATGATTTTTGTTTTGCCATGTCTAGTCCTGGTTACCATGTACTTTGATTCCCATAAGTTTAGTCAAATATTCTACTGTTCAGATTCCTAAAAGTAAAATTTAGTCGGAAATTATTTGAATGCTCGACTTGAATTTCGGTGCGTATCCATTACATTGTGCCACATGATTTGGCATAACTTATAAGTGACATTTAGCGTGAGCCTAACGCTGCTAAGTGTATCTAACATATAAGTTTACATCGTCTTGACAACTTGTTGGTGCTTCGCCATTTTATTGAATATGTATGTTGGTAAATTTTATGAGCCATGTCACAGTGTATATGACTTTCTGTTTATGACTTACCCACGTGGATTGGAATGTGGGCTAGTTCAGTGGGATGTGCTAGAGATCGTGATCTTATTTTCTAAACCCGATTTCACGTGTCAGTGATGGCATGTGTGACCTTATTTTGAATGTCTCTCTAGTGTCTGTCTCTGAACAAAAATATATTTTGGCATTTCGAATTTTTTTTGTGTATTTGTTCTCTTAAAATTCCGTAGATCCGCAATTTCATTTTCTCAGACATATTTGTATCCTTTTGGTTGGTCCGTTGAACGACCTTACTGGGCATTTGGCTCTCTCCCTTATTGTTTTCATTTCAAGTGATCAGTAAGTGGGATTGGATTACAGGGTGATGCCAAGGAAAGTGGGTTCGTACCTACGTGGAGGTGCCACAAAGGCTGCAGTCCGAGTCAGCTTCCAAGTATGTTGATGTGAGACACATCAAGGGTGGAACAAGGGTAGAGACCAAGGGCTTTCCAGACAGAGCTTGAGGGTGGCAGTGCTGCGAGGGCGATAACGCAGGATGAATACACGACGACAGTCACAGTCCGATGCTTAGGTCCAGAGTTAGGGTCCTGTATGTTTCTCTCTCTAGGATTCTAGAGTGAGAAAGTGAAAATGTGAGAGTGAAGAAGAAGTCCCCTAATGAATTCTCAAGACCTCTATTTATAGAGATTGAGATAATGATGTCATAAACCGACACGTGGCGCTCCCCGGGAGTGACACGTCACCGGGGGGTCCACGGGTGCCGGTGCTCCACGGACTGTCGGATCGCATATTCACCCGGCATGCCCCGCACAGCGTCGCTCTGTCTGTCTGGAAAGACTGGCTCCCACAGCGTCGGTGTGGCCAAAGAACCCCTTGATCTAGCCTCCAATCCAAGCCCTTGCGGAGTCCCACATGCCTGACAGCGGTGGGGAAGACCCGACGCCCAACTGCCAGGTGAACTAGGCGCGATGCCATCCGAAGACCTACTCCCGTCTCGGAGTGACCCTGGGGTCATAGTCCCTAGGGGTGCCGACGCAAGCCCCCAGTGCCGGAGCACGTAGGCCAGTCACGCAGGCACCCTGGCGGAGATAGTGTCCCGGAGGAGTCGCCTATTCCGCAGGCCGAGGTAGCATCCCGGAGGAGCCGTCTACCTGGCCGGCCAAGGTAGCATCCCGAAAGAGCCGTCTACCTTACAGAAGGGGAGTCTTCGTGCCGGAGCACTTAGGGCTCCCTGGCAAAGATAGTGTCCCGGAGGAGTCGCCTATCCCCGCGGGTAAGTCCTTATGCTGGAGCACTCGGAGTGCATCAAGGTAACATCCCGGAGGAGCCGTCTACCTGGTGGAAGGGGAGTTGAAGAGCTCATTGGCAGAGATAGTGTCCCGGAGGAGTCGCCTATCCCCGCGGGTGAGTCCTTGTGCCGGAGCACTCGGAGCGCGTCAAGGTAGCATCCCAGAGGAGTCGTCTACCCGACGGGCCGAGGTAGCATCCCAGAGGAGCCGACTACCTTACGGAAGGGGAGTTGGAGAGCTTCTGGCAGAGATAGTGTCCCAGAGGAGTCGCCTATCCCTACAAGATAATGTACACTCCGGAGAATGGGTTAAAGCATGTTCCATGACCAAGGCAAGGTGCGCATGGTGTGATGCATGAGTGTGGTGCCCGGGGGCATGATGACATGATTATGGCGCATGGGCGCGATGAAGTGAGTAAGGTGTTGGGGGCACGTCTGTGTTAGTGGCGCGGTGCATGGGCGCGAAGTAGTCCGTAAGGTGCCGGGGGCACGTTTGTGTCAATGGTGGCGCATGGGCGCGACATAGTGCGTATGGTGTGCGGGAGCAAGGTAGTGTGACAGAGAGCCTGGGGGCACGACTGTATCAGCGGCGCGGCGCACGGGCGCGGCAGAGTGTTGAAGTGCGGCGCCCGGACACCGGCGACGGGGGTCGCGGAGTTGTGTCCGGGCGACGGGGTCGCGGAGTTGTGTCCGGGCGACGGGGGTCGCGGAGTTGTGTCCGGGCGACGGGGTCGCGGAGTTGTGTCCGGGCGACGGGGGTCGCAAAGTTGTGTCCCGGGAGACGGGGTCGCGGGGTTGTTTCTGGGCGACGGGGTCGCGGGGTTGTGTATGGTCCCTTGAAGGGAAGTGAATGTGCTAACGAAGGAGGCCAGAGGCCCACCCCGCGGGGAAGACCAAGGTCAACCGCGTGGGGAGGCCGAGGCTGACCCCAATGGGGAGGCCAAGGCCAAACTCCTTGGGCAAGTGCCATGGCGCATCGACGGGCGACGGGCAAAGTGCGACGGTTGAAGCGTGATAAGGCTTCGTGCGAAAATGAGCTTCTTAGTGACGAAGTAACGTGACGAAAGTGAAAAGTGCACGTGACTTGAGCGTGCATGCTTTGACCGGTTATGAGAGTTGAAAATGATTGTTGCTTGTGTGGCCGTGTCGTGCAAAATGGGACCACAGTGGGCCTCTGGGTACGACCAGAATAGGTTGGGAACACAGGGCTAGTTGTGTGACCGCGAGTTAGCGGTTTTTATCTCAGAGTCAGTAATAGTATTTTTAGATGTAATAATTAAGAGAAATTAAATTTGTTTAGATTTTATTTTGGAACTCCGTGTGGAGTAATTTGGATTATATAAATGCTTTAGACCGCTATGACATTTATTGATGTATCTTTATGACTAATTAGTAGATGCTCTGAATGACCATTTGGGAGACTTTTTGATATTTTAAAGTTTTCCGACTTTGTTATTCGATATTAACGCTCTAAAAATTCAGGATGTTACAAAATTTTGAATCCTGATTCTATGAACTTGTCTCTACTGTTGAAACTAGGGTTTGTATGTGGTCATAATTGTTTAAATGGCAGGGAATTATTGTTTCAATTTTCAGTTCATAGAATTTAATTTATGCCCCATATTTATTGTAAGGTTCAAGTAGTTTGACTCATGAACCTTAAGCTAAATTCCACCTCAATTTGACAATTTAAGAAAAATTTAGAAGATAAACAGAAAGAAAAGAGAGGAAGAAGAACTCTCAGGTTTTCTTGGATATCAATTTTCATGTCCTCTCCTCATACGCAACTCCTCCCCTTATAGGAGGTTACAACCATTTCCTAGATTCTCGGATGGAAAAATAGAAAAGAGAAAATAATAAAAAGACAAATACTACCAACTAACTCCACTGTTGTAATTAATCAAACAAAGATTATCTAATTAATGACTCTCTCTCTCTCTCGCTCTCTCCCTCTCTCTCCCTCTCTCTCCAGTTAATACTCAGCGCTAATGATGCCATCTCAGCAGAGCAATTAGAACCGACCATGCTCTTCACGCGCTGGTGTCATTAGTGCGGTTGAATCCTCCACGTGCCTGCTATTCTCGTGGGCTGCCTTGCATGCACATCACTTGCTCAAGGGCTCCTCTGTCGGAGCTGTTTTCACCACTTGTGCCAGCTGCCTTCCTCAGCTTAATTTGGACCTTGAGGGGTTGTCTGGATGGAGCATCCATGACATTCCCTTCCCCTTCAGAACCTGCCTTCTCAATCACAGGAACTGAAAAGAATTTACTCTTCATTACCTCCCAGTCCTCCCAAGTAGCTTTACTATTAGGCAAATTACACCATTCAACTAACACTTGAGACACTAATTTGTTTCCCCTTCTAATCATTCTACGATCCAAAATTTGGGTTGGTTCCAGTAATAACTGCCCATCTAGATTAACAAGTGGTAGTGGAGGGGATGCATGAACAAATTGTCCAATAGCAGCCTTGAGGAGGGAGACATGAAACACAGGGTGTATTAATGAATGTGGTGGCAAGTCCAACTTGTAGGCTACTTCCCCTACCTTGGCCAGAATGATGTAAGGTCCATAATATTTTGGAACAAGCTTCAAACTTCTTCTGAGGGCCAAACTATTCTGCCTATAGGGTTGTAGTCTCAGATAAACTTGATCTCCCACTAAAAAACTCTTTCACTTCCATTCTTATCAGCATAAGCCTTCATCCTATCTTGTGCCATTATTAAATTGCTCTTCAGCAGGTCAAGCACCTTAGCTCTGTCAGCTAAGTATGAATCAATAGAGGCAATAAGGGTTGTTTCACTGAAACCCAGGTTTAATGGCTTAGGAGCATAACCATACAAGGCCTCAAATGGAATCATTTGCAAAGAGGAATATGATAATTGGTGTTATACCAATACTCAGCTAATGTCAACCATTTAGGCTAGTTTTTGGATTTTTCTCCACAAAAACACCTCAAATATGTCTACAGACATTGATTAACTCTTTCAGTTTGGCCATCACTCTAAGGATGATAAGCTGAACTCATATTTAATTTGACTCCTAGCAAAGAGAACATTTTTTTGCCAAAATTGACTGATGAATACACTCCCTCTGTCATTGATGTTGCTGTCAAGGGTGCCATGTAACTTGAAGATGTTGTCAAAGAAGAGCTGAGCTACCTCCTGAGTTGTAAAAGGATGGTTCATCAGTATAAAATGAGAGAATTTACTTAACCTGTCAATGGTCAAGTATAGCTTCCTTGTGCTGCCCTAGGCAACCCCTCAATAAAATCTATGGAGATGCTACTCCATAGTTGATTTGGAACAAGTAAAGGTTGCAAAGACTAGGATAAGCTACTGTCTCGTGCTTTTTTTTTTGACAAATATCGCATTGTTTCACCCATTCTTTGATATCACTTCTAAGAGAAGACCAATGAAACAATGCTGAAATCCTTTTATAAGTGGCTGCTGATCCTGAGTGTCCCCCAATCCCTAAAGAATGCAGTGTTTGGAATATATGATCCCTCAATCTTCCTTCTTGCCCTATGCATATCCTCCCCATGTACCTTAGGATATCTTGTTCATATGTGAATTCAGTAGTGGCATAAGGGTCCAGAGTAAGAAGTTGAATTTGATTATGTATATATTGATCTCCTGAGTAACTGTCTTGGACCTCTGTCAACCAAGCTGGAGTACTGTGTGAAATAGCTTGACACTCTCCACTGTCTCCATCATCTTTTGGAAGTCTGGATACATCATCTGCAGCCTCATTCTCACTTCCAGCTCTATACTGAACTGTGAAAGTGAAACCAAGCAGTTTGGATTAGCATTTCTTTTGGAGTAAAGATGTAACTCTTTGCCCTAACAGGTACTTTAGGCTACAGTGGTCTGTCAGAATATAAAATGGTTGAATACTCAAGTATGTGTGCCAGTGCAAAGCTGCATGTACTAAGGCCATTAGCTCATTTTCATTGGTAAACAAGGTTAATGCTTTTGGTCCAAAAGCTTTACTAAAGAAAGCCAAAGGTTTTCCCTCTTGCAGGAGCACAGCTCCCATACCACTATCACTAGTATCAACCTCAACAATGAAAGGCAGTGAAAAGTTCGGCAGTGCTAGCACAGAAGCACTGGTCATAGTAGCCTTCAATTTGTCAAAAGCACCCAAGGAGTCTAGACCCCATTGGAAATTATTTTTCTGTAACAACTTGGTCAAGGGTTTGCTGATAATACTATAGCTTGGGATAAATTTTCTATAGTAACCTGTCAGTCTTAGGAATCCACTTAACTGTTTGAGTTTCTTAGGTAATGGCCACTGAACCATTGCTTCACTTTTACCTGGATCAACAGAGACTCATTCTCCAGAAATTATGTGCCCCAGATTCCACTTTTGGTGCGGCAAAAGTGCACTTAGTTTGCTTCACAAACAATTGGTGTTGCCTTAGAGTTTGTGTTGGAAAATAAACTTGATTTAGTTTTTTAGAGTGGTGATTAATGTGACATGTTAGTGGATTATTAAGTTATGTCTTAGTGAGTGCATAAGTTACAAGTGCATTATTGTTATGTGTTAGTGAAAGTGGTGGCTATTATATTGTTGAAATAGTGGGTTAGTGGTATATTTATTACATGTCTAGGAGTTACTTAGAAGTACTATAAAAATGTGTAAGATGATGCAAGTGAAAGGAGAGGAAGAACTATGAGATAAATTTTGAAAGGTATATTATGTGTTCTCTTCAAGTTCTCTCCATGTCCTCCTCATATAAGTGAGTGTATGAATTTGAGTGCAACAAAGTGTGAGCTTGAGTGATCATTTGTTTACAACAAAGTGGTATCAGAGCCACAACGATCCTAGTGGATGTTGTGGCGTTAATGTTTTAGTCACTACGGTTGTAGAAAAAAGTATCCGAAATGGATATTTGCTGTGAGAAACTGTTATTCTCAAATTATGTGAGAATGCGGAGTGTCCTTTCGTTGTATCTCAAATCATGTGATTTGTGGGATGTGGTCAGTGAAGAACCACATGGTAGCTTGTCAAAAGGAGTTCGACAAAAGAAGGAAGAAAAGGCACTCCGAGTATTGCAGAAGGCCGTCCATACAGAGATATGGATGTGCATTGGAGATGTAAGATCTCCAAGTGATGTTTGGCAAATGATTGAGGTCATTGCTTCCAACCGTAGACGTGACTTCTTACCCAAGGAGTATTGGGTACAAAGCTGGGAAGAAGATGAGTTCACAAATGAAGATGGTGAACATCTCGAGGAAGAAACTCTAATGCAGGATGAAAACGAGTTTCCCACATCCGAAGCTAAAGAAATAGAGGAGACAAAGGCTGAACAAGAGTTCAAGGCTTTTAAAGCCAGTGAGAACGACAAGTTGACAAATGGAGAAGAGCCAGTTGAAAAGATAGAAGAGAACGAGAACACAGATGGTGATGATAATGCTCAATATGAAGAGATGGAAGATGAGAGCATTGACAAAGATGTAAGAGTTCACGGAGGTCAAAACGTGAACAACTCAGGTATGACCTTTGATGTTTCTTTAAGAGAAGAAAATGTGGTTGGGTCATTTTCACTATACAGCCTCTCAAATTTTGAAGAAGAGAGTAATGAATACTTTCTCATGGCTAAGAATGATGTGATAGTGCCACAAGAATATGCAGCTAAGGTTGATGTTTTGAAAACTTATTTCATTGAAAATCATCCTAGGGAGTTGTTTTTTATGACTAGGAAGGACAATGATTTTGTTGAAAGTCGAACGAGTTATTATCCTCAACTTGGCGTGGAGAATTTGTTGAGTGACACAGGTTGGGTAAACATGGAGATGTTTTTTGACCTAGAGGAGTTACTTGAAATGTCCAGAGAAAATGGTCAAGATCCAATATGCACACAAGTGACGAAGAAATGCCAGAGGTGCAACAAAAAAATGTGTCACATGCAATACACGTCAAAAGAAATGGCGAAGAAGATTGTTGCTCTTGATGGAATTGGAGATGTATACCATATTGGCACTTATCAAGCCCCTCAATCAAGAAGAATAATTGAAGACACAAATCAAGTTTAAAGGGGAGTGTTGGAAAATAAACTTGATTTAGTTTTTTAGAGTGGTGATTAATGTGACATGTTAGTGGATTATTAAGTTATGTCTTAGTGGGTGCATAAGTTACAAGTGCATTATTGTTATGTGTTAGTGGAAGTGGTGGCTATTATATTGTTGAAATAGTGGGTTAGTGGTATATTTATTACATGTCTAGGAGTTACTTAGAAGTACTATAAAAATGTGTAAGATGATGCAAGTGAAAGGAGAGGAAGAACTATGAGATAAATTTTGAAAGGTATATTATGTGTTCTCTTCAAGTTCTCTCCATGTCATCCTCATATAAGTGAGTGTATGAATTTGAGTGCAACAAAGTGTAAGCTTGAGTGATCATTTGTTTACAACAGTTTGTAGCACCCCGGTAAGATGATGCAAATGTTCCTCAAAACTCTTACTATACACCAATATATCATCAAAAATACTAAAACATACCTTCTGAGGTAAGGTTAAAATGCATGATTCGTCATTAACTGAAAAGTTGCAGGTGTATTTGTTAGACCGAATGGCATCGCCTTAAATTCAAACTGATCAAAATGGGTTGTAAAAGCTGTCTTGTGCACATTAGCTGGATTGACTCTCACCTCGTTGTAGCCACTCCTGAGATCTAACTTAGTAAAATTTGTGCCCCATGTAATTCATCTAGGAGGTCATCCACAACTAGAATTAAAATTTGTTTTTTACTGTAAGCTTATTCAATCCCCTATAATCAATGCAGATCCTCCATGTGCCATCTTTCTTTTCACCAATAGAACATGGGAACTGAATGGGGATGCACTAGGCTGGATTATGTTTGAGTCCAACATTTGATGAACTATTTTTTCAACTTCAACTTTCTGAGCATAAGGCAATCTGTAAGGCCTAATGCTGATGGGTTGTGAATTAGGTATTAAAGGGATGTGATGGTCTTGAGGTCTCATAGGGGGTAGTACATTTGGTTCCTCAAACAAATATGAAAATCTATGTAGCAAGGCAATGACTTGGGGATCTAGGTTATTGGTTGAAGGTAAGGTGGTGAGAGTATATACATGTCCATATATTGCTCCTGGGTTGTGTGCGAGGTACTTGAACATTCCTTCAGTTGTCATTAATTTGACTTCAATTTTCCCATTTCCCCCTTGCAAGGTTATAGTCTGCCCTTGTCTAGTAAATTTCATGGTTATGGCTTGAAAGTCAAACTAAACCTGTCCTGGTGTCTTCATCCATTGCAACCCCAACACACAGTCACACCCACCTAGGGGGTAAGAGCATCATGTTTGAACAAAACTCCTGGTTTTTTAATGTCCAGGTAAAGTCCTGACACATGGAGTCATTTGTGACTCTATTCCATCTTCCACCATAATAGCCGTGGGTGTGGTGGGTGTAATTACACACCCTAGCTTAGCAGTTGTGATAGTGTCAATGAAATTGTGTGTTGACCATGTGTCTATAAGAATAGAAAAGACCTTGTTATGGTGCTTGCCCCAAAGTTTAAAAGTACTGTGAGAATGAGTTACAGCGATGGCATGCACTGTGATTTCAATTTTTTCCTCATTTTTCTCCACCTCTACTTCATCATAGTTAGGTGCCTCCCCATCATATATAGGTGGACTGTCACCAGGTTCTTCCTCATCAACCACCAACATGCATGGACACATGTCTGTGTTTACAACTATGAGCATGAGTAAACACATCATCACACCAATAACATAGCCTTTTCTTTCTCCTTTCATAAAAAAAACTCTTAGTAAACCTCTGAGTAGGTGGTTGCCCTAGGTGAGGGAGCAAGCCTTTGTGTGTTTATGTTGGTGGAGTAGGAGTTTGATGATGACTTTGTGTGGCTGGTATTGGTTTAGATTTCCAACCTGTATTAACAGGGGGGACCTTGACTACAGGGAAGCTAGGTGCGGCCAGGTGTGTTCTATTCACAACTCTGAAGTTATGCCACGAATTTTGGAGGCTAGCTTCTTGCTTCCGCGAAAGGAAAATTACTTTGGATAAGCTACCAACATCAAACTTCTCTACCTCTAGCCTGATGTCATCATTTAAGCCACTGATGAAGCTCTGAATATAATATTCATCTTTGAACTTCCTTCCTTCAGTTACCGAAATTGATCTCAAGGTTTCAAAGTCATTGTAGTATTGTTCAACTGTAGTGGTTTGTCAGAATTTGTGGAATTTTCCAATGATATTTTCTCTAAACAAGCTTGAAAACCTAGCATGCAGATCCTCAGTGAATTCTGGCCAGTACACCCTTCTTTTGGCCTTAATATGAGTTCCAAACCAAAACTCAGCTTGGCCTTCAAAATAAATGGAAGAAAAATTCACTTTATATTGCTCCTCTACAGGGTTGAACTCAAAAATTTTATCTTCATTTCGCACCCACCCATAAGAGTCTTCACCACTAAATCTAGGAAACTCCAGCTTAGGAACTTTTGGAAAGGGGTTATCTGTGGTGGTTTGGTGGTACTCTTTATGTTGGTGCTCATTTCCCTTATTCCATTTAGACTGCTTTAAAGAGGACCCTTCTCCCTCTCGGATGTGAAGCAATTGTTGCATCATGTGCTGCAGTTCAGCCCGGGACTGCCTAACAATAGGCAATTCATCCTTCAGGTGGTCTGTCGGTACCTTCAACTCGGGAATTTCCAACATTGTCTCATTCAAACCCATCAATTGGTCATCAATAGCCCCAAAGTGGTCAGCAAATTGTGCCTCCATGAGGCTCACATGCTCATCCAATTGGTGATATTTCCCTTGCCTAGTGTTATACCCCATTTTCTATATGGTGTTTTTCTTTTGGAGATTGAAAAATTGCAAAGTGAGGAATCGAACACTGCTCTGAATACCAATTATAAGGTTCAAGCAGTTTGACTCATGAACCTTGAGCTAAATTCCACCCCAATTTTACAATTTAAGAAAAATTCAGAAGAGAAACATAAAGGAAAAGAGAGGAAGAAGAACTCTCTAGTTTTCTTGGATAACAATTTTCATGTTCTCTCCTCATACGCAACTCCTCCCTTTATAGGAGGTTACAACCATTTCCTAGATTCTCGGATTGAAAAACATAAAAGAGAAAATAATAAAAAGACAAATATTACAAACTAACTCCACTGTTGTAATTAATCAAACAAAGATTATCTGAGTATTAACTAGCGCCGACCACGCTCTTCACACGCTGATGTCATTAGGGCGGTTGAATCCTCCACGCGCCTACTGTTCTTGTGGGCTGCCTTGCGTGTGCATCACTTGCTCAGGGGCTCCTCTGTTGGAGCTGTTTTCACCACTTGTGCCAGCTGCCTTCCTCGGCTTAATTCAGTCCTTGGGGGGTTATCTGGATGGAGCATCCATGACATTTATTGAATGTTTGATCTATCTGTTGCTGAGATTAGGGTTTGAAAATATTGTTCCAATTCTGGTTTATTCATTGAATATTTTATGTGTCTATTTTCAATGATTGGAAGTATATTTTTAAACTGGATAGATTAGGGATACTCTTATAATGCCAGATATTAGGCCGATGGTTTCAAGCCAAGCGCAGCACCATGATGCGAATTGCCCCCATACAGCTAAATAAGCAGCCCAAAAGTAAAGGGAACCAGTGGTCTGTTGATGTTTGGTTCCACAATTTCATCATCAGTAGAGTGAATTGCATAAAAAGTACTACTCTCTCCTGAACATTGTAATCATAAAAAGACGTAATTGAGATGTTTAATCATGGCATGAGTGGAGATGTTTTCAATTTTAAGGATAGTGTAATTATTTGTTTGAGTCCTTCAGATAGGTAAAATTCATGTTTTCAGAAGATCTACACAAGTATGCAATACAATTTTGTAAGATAGTGATTTGGCTTGATAAAATATTACATGCTTGTTGGCTCTAAAAGAAGTCAAACTACAATGAGTTCGGTTTCGGTGACTGTGAGAGATTAACCGAGCAGAACTTAAGAGTTTCACACAAATTTTGAACTTATCTTACACCAACCAACTCAATCAACTCATTTGGTTCACATTCATTGGTCTAGCTGCTCAGTTTTATAAGACAATTTTGGCAAAATCCAGAGTCTGCTGATTTGATGGGTCCACTCTGAGGCCATGTTTTATATGTCTATTTCCTCTGTATTTACTAATGGATACTCTTTAGTTGACTTAGATTGAATTTGATTATTATTTGTTGTAGAGGATGAACACTTAGATTCAGACAAAGATGATGTTGTAAAATAAATAGCTGAAATGGAACTTAGAGTTGCAATAAATTGTCCCCTGAAACTTAATGAGTATTCATTTTTTGACCGGTTGAGAAAAAGTTGTACGATGAAACCTTAGCGTTCAATGTATTTGTTGTGTAGTTTCAGCGAAACTTGTTATTTTATTTTTGGGACTTGTACGATGTGATTTAAATCTTATTTATATTACTTGAAGTTTGGTAAAGGTTGAATGTAAGTTAAATAATTAAATTATTGTGATTAGGGTTATTTTGATTTTTAAAAAATGAAAAAAATATAAAAAGCCCCTTTTAAACTTTTACAAAAAAACATTTAGCGACAGAATTTCGTGGCTAAAAGTCTTTCTACATATTGAGAAATATTTTAGGGATAGACTTTTAGCGATGAAATTAATGTTGCTAAAGTATTTTCCGACGGAATTTCATCGCTAAAAGTTTTAAAAAGATTTCTCAAGAAATTCAGAAATTAGGAAAAATATTGAAAATACTTTTAGCGATGGAATTTCCGTCCCTAAAAGTAATTAATTTCGTCGATAAAAGTAAAAAAAAAATCGACGAATCACTAAATTCCGTCGCTAATCTTTTAGCGACGGCCTTTATTCTAACGGACTTCTAGCCACAAAGAGTCCGTCGCTAAAAGTTTTTTCGATGAAAAGTAGCATTTTAGCTTATCCGTCGCTAAAAGTGTCTTTTTCTTGCGGCGGATCACTCCTATACTCAAAATAGCCCAAAGCAAAGTGAGTCCCACTTACATAGCCAAACCTTTCAAAAAAGCCTAACACAATCCTTAAGGCCTAATAATAACCCATTATTCACAATAAATTCTCATAAAATATTTTCATGGCTTAGAACTGTTTATAAAGTTAAGTATATCAATTTTCTGAGTTTTCAAATATTTTTAATTAAAAAAAAATTCTTTTAATGTAATATAAGCGCATAAATAGCCATAACCATTTCTAATTGAAATTAAAGTCCCATAATTTTTATAATAGCCACACACACAGAGAGAGATATATACACACGCGCACACACACACAATTATAGAAACTGAAATTATTATGTAATAAAGCATTAAAACCATTTTCAAATTATTCATTTGGTTAATTCAAACAAACACGATAAGGGTAAAAATACCAAATCACCTCTAAAATTGTTCAAACATAAATTAGGACTTATCTATTCCATAAAAATAATACCATAACTTTCTCAGAATATAATATTGATTTTAAAGGCCCGAAATGAAGTTAGGAAATATTAGATTGTGAGAAATATTAGAAACACTAGACGTTTTCAGAAAATTTATGAAATTTCGCCAAAAATTCTAAAATGGCCTAAGGTACGCCATCGCAAAATCAAACCAGTCAAACGACCACCTTGCGCTACCCCACGCAAGACATATATGTACGCACACTTTACACCATACAAAAACACTCAACACACCGGTATCAATGACATGCGCCAAGAATTCACTAGAACCTTTCGTAAGCAATCTGTTGGCCACTGTTGAAAGAAAAGATCGTAGGAATTCATGCTTAGAACCTGAAACCTAAACTCAAGTATATTTGGTACACAAAACGAAAGCTCTTTCAAGAAACAGTTAATAGATGCATGGCGATAAGTAAGCCAGTCCATGCCTAAAATGACATCCATATCGTGGATGCCAAGAGGAGTGAGATCTACATAAAGGTCTCTATTGCCTATAAGCAGGGACTTGCCAGGTGTTGGAATATTTTAATAAAATAAAATGTACATTATAACATTGTTATTATATTGCAATTTATGGCTCTATGTATTTACTTACATGTAAATTATGAAATGAGTTACAAATGCAATAATGAATATTATTAACTCAAATGTGTTTATGGTGTATATAATATACTTTATTATTTGGCATTATTGAGAATGGTTATAATTATTCTATGAGTTACAAATGTGCCTTTAAAACTGGCTTTTTCTTTGTTCCTCTTATTTTCTACTCGTCTATCGCATTATAATATATCCTGTTACTTTACTCGATAGCTTAAGCTACCTCAATTATCTTATCATGCACCTTGAAGTTGTTATTAGAAACCTTACCTTTGATATTTGCCAGAGCCCAGCTCGAACTCTTGCCACATGAGGTTCCTTAGTAGACACCATATGAGTTGTTGCACATTGGATAACCAAGTGAACTATGCTCATAGTGGACAATTGACTCATGCTTATCATGTTCCAAATTGATGAAATATTGTAGAATTTAATCTCTTTCAAGGCGAGAAATATATTTGTCAAGAAAAGCCTTCTTGGATTCTTGCCATGCATTGGCTGGTAATTTGTAGGCCTAGTGGAGTTCACCCTCTTCTACCATTGATCCGCTTCAGCCTTTAACTTCTACACTACAAAAGTAACATGTTGGACTTCAGTACACTTAAGAGCCTTGACAGTTTTCTCACTATCGTCAATCGCTCCTCAGCCTCCACTGGATCAATCATTTGCTTAAACTATGGTCTTAACTTATTGAACTCAAAATTGAAGTTCCACGTCCTCTCTGCCCAATTACTAGTCTGAATTTTCACTTGAATCCCCTGAGCTAAGTTAAGAAAGGCATTGGCAACCTTCCCTCGTTATTGTCGGCATTTCCCTAAAGAGTAGTATTGTTGCTTCGTTCAGTACTACCAGACGAATTCTCTCACAAGCAGACATCGTATTATGACAAAAAAGAACGCGAATCCTAAAATATAATAAATACGATATATGCTTACAATAAATAAGCGATCCTTGTGAATAATCTTTGTCTGAATGCCATGCACTATTAAATTTCTATAGGAGTTTACAGGATCCTAATCCTATTCTCTGATACTAAACCTGCTATGTACGAATACAAGAGGTGCAATTTAAAGTTTAATACAATCAACTTTCTAGTTAACGGATATCTAGTATAGACCATATAAATTGTTATACCCTAATAGAGTAATCAAGAGTACTGTTATCATCCATATCGAACAAGATAAAATCTTACTAACTTCAAGTTACAGGGAAACAAAAGCACAATACCCAAAAAAATGCTACTAAATCTACAAGAAAAGTGTCTTTGCCAACCTCTAATGACAAAGAAATTTATTACAACTAAAATTATTTCAACTACTAGTACTAATAGCAGAGAATCCGAAACTTGCTTAAAATTCCAGCATTCCGTTTAATCTGTAGTGCAACTTCAACCAATTCTCACTAGGAAGGGAGAGCAAAAGCCCAGCAAGAGAGATATACAACACAGGTGGAGTACAATAAGATAGTATCAATAATAATCACCTGAAACCAATAGATATGCATAGAGAAGTGATGATCTATGCACTTTACAAGCTAAACGGAGTCAGTAACATTTTATCATGACCGCAATTCTAAGACAATACTATGTAATGGAATAGAATTTAATTGAACTATACACCAACTTATCAATCCACGTGTTGAAGAATACAATTTGTACCCATAAATAATGGCCATCCACTTGAGGGGCACTAAGAAAACAATATAATCACGTTAAAAGCATGATATATATTAGGATTAATAGCAAAAATATACGTTCACATATGGCACGTTGTCTCAGACCTTTCAACATAGCACTTTTTATCCACCAAACTATGGCTAACGTTGCAAATGTTTACCTTCCGTCCAACTTATTGGAAAAAACTAGGGTTTGCAAAATTACACCTCAACATATCAAAGGCATATGGTCAAATTGCAGGGGCATGTTTTGGATGGAAAAATTACAAGTATTTTGCATAAGGGAGTCCAGACTCTCTGCTTTGGGTCATTAGAGATCATCTTCAATCGCGACTAGGGCTTTCTTCCCTCTGTAATCGCAACGATGGTAAAGGTTCTGCGCAAGGGCCACGGGGTTCCAGAATACGGTAAGTCCCTCATTCATCTCCTTTTAATCATTTCAATTATTGATGATTACCTCTTCGATTACTGAAGATTAATCGCGATCAGGGTGTGTTAGTAGTATTATATTTTCCTGTCATAGTATATCTTACAATTAGGGCTTATGTTGTGGTTGTTGAAGTGAAATTGGAAAACATGGGTTTTCTAGTAATAGCTTGTAACATAGTTTAACTTGCCATTTTTATTCGCAATTAGGGTTTCTGTTAGATTATATCTTTTTATTAGGGTTTATGTTGTGGCTATTGAAACGAAACTGGAAAAACAAGGCTCTTTTTGTGATGGACTTGCAACATATTTTAACTTGCCATTTTTATTTGATTTTGATGCAGAACATGACTCTGAATTCTTTACTACTGAGTTGCACCATGGAGGTGAATTTAGAAACTGTCATGTTATAGTTTCTTTGGGTGGTAAAGGGCTTATTTTGACTATTGTGATCCAGATCAAATGCCTTTACTTGAGTTGGTTAATTGTTGTGAAAAATTAGGGTATGAAGTAGATTTAGAAAGACAAGAGAAGTGGCCAAAGTTTTATTCTAAGATGCATGGTTGCACCTAAAGTTCAGGAATTCTATTGTTAGGGACAGATCAGATTGCCCTAGGCTTGACTAAAAATGTAAAAGATTGTTGACAGCAAAATTTTGAAAAAAAATATATGTTGGGCTGACGAGCAAACCCAATATTTTTGTTAGAAGCTTTTGTTAAAAAAAGCCCAAATACCCAGACTCTTCAAGTAGGCCCCGCTTTTAAAAAGTTCACTAAATATTACATTGGGGGTGGCTATAACCCAATTAAAATTAAAAGTGGTCATGTCCATAGGATGAAGTCAGATTCCATGTGAAAGACTTGGAGATAATAGATAACAACTAATAAAGATATGCTTGATTTTATGAACACATGGGATTAACTTGAAGTGAACTGCCATTCAAGGGAGAGACACTTCAACTATTTAAAAGGGTCTTTCCCAGAAAGAAGAAGAAAAAGAGAAGATGAGGCAAGGTCAGAAAAGTAAAAAAGTGTCAGCAGCAAAGAAACAAAAGAGAGAGGCTGCTTGCTTGCTGAAGAAAGAAAAAAGAGAGAAGGGAGGGAAGATAAAAAGGGAAGAAATCAGCCCAAAGAAAAAAAAAATGGGGTTAAGGTGAATTAGTCCATTGCTCTTCATTTCTTATTTTTCCTTTTACCTCATGTAAATTTCAAGTCTATTTCATGATGTATTAAGATTTATGTAGAAATGAAAGTTTTTATATATCTTTATTTGTGATTTGTATTTTGTGTTCCTTTAATCGGATATTGTCGTGAACATAATTAACAGTTGGCTTTTTAGTCAATCAGGATTCTGAATCTACTTTATAAAATAATAAACATCGTTATATACGTACTACATAATTTAGTGGCACAACTTTTTACGCTAATCATTAGTGCAAAAAACGTGTCATCAAATTTTGGCACGCACGGTGGGACATGTTCATCCTTCCATCTTTAGAAATGCAATTTTCTATATATACATATCTTTCCCAAAAAAAAGGCAGTCATAGTTTATTTTTCTCCTTCTTTATTTTCTTTTTTTTCTTTTCTGTGTCAACCAAACCTGCTTTGGTTGGTTACCGTTGCGACAGAAATAGTATTGGTACAGCAAGAAAAAAAACAAGAGAGGCACATCATTTCTACTGTCGAGGGGTGTTGATCCCTAGACCTTATGGTGGAGAGTGAAGCTCTTTTTTCCCACAGGCCTTAATTCATCTTCTATTAAGACATTAAACAGAAAGATAAATAGGTCATAGTGCTGTAGGCTAAATCGAGCAAACTAAAATTTGTTTACTTGATTAGCCGTATATGGCTATCAAATATTTTTCATTCTTTTTTTCAATCTTTTTTTTTTTTGCCATATATTCATATTATTAAGATTGGCATTTAAAAAAAATCATTACTACCCAAAAAAAAATGCAATATATTTCTTTTAGGCACTAACTTGTACTTTTGAGTGATTGGCAGGAATGGAATCACTATCACAAAATCAAAATTTATGTTGGTGATTCAAAAGAAGGATGTGATGACATTTAAGGAGGCATTGATATCATACAACACTGTAACCACTAGCCCAAAGGTCACCAGCCAGGCCTACAGGCTCATACCCCTTGGGACAAAGGTCAAGGCCACAGGTTCCTAGGGGCCTGCCATCTACAGAACAAAGGTCAAATCCACAGGTTCCTAGGGGCCTGCCATCTACGGAAACAGAGGTTAAGGCACAAGTTCTCAGAGGTCGCCCGCCTGCAGAATATAGGCTGCCCACATACTTGTACCCCCTTGGGACACAGGCTATGACCATAAGTCCCCAAGGGGCTAGCCCTTAAGGAACAAAGGCCAAGGCTACAAGTTCCTAAGGGCTCCTTGCCTGCAAAACATGGGTTATGGCCACAGTTTCCCTAGGGGTCACCTCTTTTGGAACATAGGCTATGGCCACGAGTTCTTAGGGACCCGCTGCTTGTGAAAAATAGGCCTCGGCCTCAATATCCCAAAGGGAAAGATCCTATGGAGTATAGGCTTCGGTCTCATAATATTCCTAGCGATCTGCATCCCACACACTATGAGGATGGGGTACCCAAAGCAGTATACCATTGGGGCATAGGCTACGGCCACATCCAGTTGGAACCCCTGGATCTCACCAGGATAACACACGAGGATATTTCTCATCCGCTCAGGTACACTACCCGCGAGTAAAAATTGGAACATCAAGGGGTGTACCCTCTAGAAAGTCTACTGGGTCTCAAAATAGCCCATTGGAAAATTTTCATCATGGACATGTAGTACAAATACAAGTAAATAAACTAAGAAATGTTTGTGAAATTAAAGTGCTCTAAAGGGCCAAGCCTTGGAAGCTAATGTCGAACCAAACAAGCCTATGCTGCCAGGAAACTCCAGGGGGTATGTCCCACATGTCTGGCTGTAACATCCCGGCATTTTCAAAACGTTAGACACTCACTCGATCAGTCATACTAAGATAGTAACACCCTCAAACTTAACCAAATAATATTGAATTAAGTCCCCAAGAATCACCAACAAAACATCAATGGAGTGCTTCAAAGAGAGTTTGCGCCTCAATGATGGTGACCTTTACAAAAGAGGATATGTAAATTGACGATCGAAGCCACAACAGACCCCTCTATATTACTAGTAAAATAAATGAGGTGAGATATCCTGAGTGTTAATAGATGGGGGATCGGTGGTGAAGCTACTATCGAAAAGGACTCTATCATTCTTAGGAGTACGTCTTTCGAGACTTCAGCCAAGCAGGGTGGTGATCCAAGTTTTAATTGAAATGAGCAACGACTGGTAGGAAAAACTAAATTGAGCACCAGGGGTGAACACATAGAAGATGACACCGAATTATTGGTGATAGATACCGACACCTTATATAGTGTCCTTTTGGGGAGACCTTGGGTCCACTCCAATGGGATCACCCTGTCTACCCTACATCAATGCCTAAAATATGCCTTGAGAGATGATGAGAAAAAAGACGGATGTATTGTAGCAGATAAAGCTCCTTTTCACGATGTGGAAGCCTATTATACGGATGCACGCTTTATGAGCATGTGTCAGAAAGTGGAAACAACAGAAAAGAAAGATAGATAGAGAAGAAGCCTCAAAAGAAAACCTTTGTGTATGTCGCAAATAAAGTCAGATGCGCAGAGTTCAGAATCCTCAAAAACATTGAGAGCGTTCAAGGATGAATTTGTGTTGCCATTAAGGAAAATGGATTGCTCATATGTCGAGACTTATCGACGCTTCTCTATTTTGCCAAATAAAAAGGGATCGAATCCTATCAGGTTCCACACGTTAGGGAATTTGAACAGCACACATACACAACCCCAAAAGAAGCAAGTCAAGCTAAAGAGAACTATTCAGAAGACCACTTATAGTCCAAAGATGGTAAAGATGTGCTAAAAGGTCGGCTTGGATTGCACCTCGACCCACAATCATCCTTCATTTGAGACGATGATGAATCAAGAACAAGCTGATGATCTACTCACTAGAAGAATATTGAAGCACTGTAAAAAAGGCCTAGGGTATCGAGATTCTAAGTCTTTTACTAAAAAAATAGTGAACATGACTTCCTATGCAATCGAATATGAAGATTCTTATCCAACTCCACCAGAATACGAAGGAGGCAAGTCACTATTGATGAACTTAGGGAAATTAATCTCGGAACCAAAGAAGACCCAAGGCCAACTACGGTCAGTGCCTTGATGTCGAAAGAGGAAATTCACCGGTATACTAATTTCCTCTAGAAAAATCGAGATGTATTTTCTGATCGTACACAGAGATTCCTGGACTTGACCCGAAGGTCGCTGTTCGTAGGCTAGCCATTCGTCATAGAAAGAGGCCTATTAAATAGCCACGAATGCAGTTTTTGCCTGAATTACAGCTCAAATCGAAGCGAAATTGCCAAGCTCATTAAAGCAGGCTTTATCAGGGAAGTTCCATATCCCACCTCATTAGCAAATATCGTACCAGTCAGAAATAAGAATGGTCAAATTAGGGTATGTATTGACTTCCTAGAATTGAATCAAGTTTGCCCCAAAGATGACTTTCCGCTCCCAATCATAGAACTCCTTGTGGATGCCACTTTGGGATTCGAGGTCTTGTCTTCTATGGATGGATATTCTGGATATAACCAGATTCGTATGGCTCCGAAAGATGAGGCTCTTACAACCTTTCGAACCCCCAAAGGGGTCTTTAGCTATAAAGCAATGCCTTTTGTGCTTAAAAATGTTGGGGCAACATACCAGAGAGCTATGACAATCATCTTTGGCGATCTACTCCATGACACCATAAAATGCTATGCGGATGACTTGGTAATGAAGACCAAAGCTTGGCTTGACCATCTCAAGTACTGGAAGGTATCTTTGAAAGGCTTAAAAAATACCAATTAAAGATGAACCCCTTATGTGTGAGTTTGGGGTTTCTTCATAAAGTTTTTAGGCTTTGTGGTTTGACACAGGGGAATTGAAGTTGATCCCAGCAAAATAAAGGGTCTTCTAGAAATGATGCCTCCGAGGAATCTAAAAGAACTCAAGAGCTTGCAAGGAGAGCTTGTGTATATTAGAAGATTCATCTCTAATCTTGTAGTGCATTGTCAGCCTTTCTCACGCCTTATGAAGAAAAACCCCCCATTTGTTTGGTATCAAGTTTGTCAAGAGGCTTTTGACAAAAATCAAAGACTACTTGATGAAACCGCCAATATTGATGGTTGTGAAAGGGAAACCCATGAAGTTGTACACGGTAGCAATGTATACTTCCCTAGGATCTCTACTGGCTCAACATAATGATCAAAGAAAAGAAAATGCTATGTACTATTTGAGTCAGACATTAGTTTGAGCTTAACTAAGGTATACGGCCATGGAAAAGGTATGCCTTGCTTTGGTGTTCACTTTCCAAAAATTGAAGCATAATTTGGGAGAACACGTAATCCGTTTGATATCTAGAATTGATCCCTTGAAGTACATTATGTCAAGACCAGTGTTAATAGGACAACATGCAAGATGCACAGTTATTCTCCACCAGTTTAATATCGAATATGTTCCACAAAAGACGGTCAAAGGACAAGCCCTTGCGAATTTTTTAACAACCTACCCCGTTCTAGATGGTTCTCCACTGGTGTTGAATCTCTCTGATGAAGAGGTCATGTAGACTGAGATTAAGAAATAGTGGGAAATGTATTTCGATGGTGCTTCGAGAAGTTCTAACAGTGAAAAACAAAGTGATCCAAAGAATAACCAATCTGGTATTGGGATAGTCTTCGTCACACTGGACATGGGCATAATCCTCCATTTTTTCTCTTTAACAGAGGGTTGTTCGAATAATGAAGCCGAACATGAGGTTGTAATTGCAGGGCTCGAGCTATGCCTGGAGGTTCCGATTGATGATTTGACGATATATGGAAATTCAAAATTGATTGTAAAGCAATTGAAGGGTGAATATCAAATCAAAAAGCCCAACCTCTTGCCTTATTATGAGAGGGAAAACTATATGTTATCAAAATTCCCAAAGCTTCAGATCTGACATGTTCATAAGGGGGTAAACGGTAGAGCCGATGCTCTGGCTAGCCTCACTGCAAACCTTTCCAAAAATGAGGAAATGACCATCACTGTGGGGGCACAAAGAATATTACAGCCTTATGAAAAATTTGCTATGGACGTGCAAACAGATGAGGTCCTTACAACGTCAGAAAGGCTAGAAGGATAAGATAACCAGTTAGACTTGCGTTAACCATTCATGGAATATTTGTAACATGGAAGGTTATTGGATGACCGTGCTAAACGAGTCGAGGTTCGAAGGCACTCCATACAGTTTGTAACGTGGAAAGATACTCTCTATAAAAGATCTTTGGATGGATTACTCTTAAGGTGTATCGCTAAAGATAAAGTTGAGGAAGTTATGAAAGAAGCCAGTCTGGGACCTGTGGAGCCACCAGTCTGGTCCTAAGCTACAAATACAGATAAAATTCTTAGGATAATATTGGCCAACTATGATAGTTGATTATTTTGGTTTTGCTAAAAGGTGTCAGGCATGCCAATCTCATGGTGATTTCATTCACAGCCCCCCAGAACCTCTGCATTTCACTGCATGTCCATGGCCATTTGTCGCTTGGGGAATGGATGTTCTAGGACTGTGCACCCCACCATCGTCAAAAGGTCACTGATATATCTTAGTGACAACTGATTGCTCGAAATGGGTCGAGGCAGTCGTCTTGAAAGATATTAAGAGGGAAAGTGTCATAGACTTCATCAAGACCCACATAATTTACAGATTTGGGGTTCTCAAGTCCATCATTGCGGACAATGCAAAGTACTTCGAGGAATGGACATTATATAAGCTCTATGCTAAGTACAACATAAAATATAACCATTCATCTGGGTACCATGCTCCAGAAAATGGATTAGCAGAGGCTTTTACTAAAACTCTGTGTAAGATTATCAAAGAAAATGATTGGAAAAAACAAAAAAAGTTGGCATGAAAGGCTTTTTGAAGTCGTGTGGGCATATCGGACCATATTTGCCAAGCCAACCCATATGCGCTTGTGTTTGGAAGCGAAGCAATTTTGTCATTCAAAGTTCAAATACCCTCGGTGTAGCCATCCAAGAATCACTTAGTAATGAAGAAAGTGTTCTTATCAGACCGGCCGAACTAGAAAGCCTCGATGAGAAAAGGATTATTGCTCAGCAAAGTCTCGAGATATACCAACAACAGATGGAAAGTGCCTTTAACATAAGAGTAAGACTATGATCGTTTAAGAAAGAGTACCTTGTTCTCATGGCAGGGACGCTGATCATAGTCACTCGAAAGACCAAAGGGAAACTGGATCCTAAATGAGAAGGACTTTACATCATCGAAAAGGTCTATTCTAATGGAGCATCCCTGTTAGTCACCATATGGGGATCGGGTAATCCCTCCCACTAATGCCAGGTTCTCAAAGAAATATTACCCGTGAAGAAAATGCCTACTAGGCTAAAAACTCAAAAAGGCAACCTAGGTAAAATTTAGGCGCCCAAAAAAAAAAAAAACCCGCTAGGCTGAAACCTGAAGCGGGCGGTCTAGACAAAAATTAAGGCACAAAGGAAAAAATATATAGCCGCTAGGCTGAACACCCTAAACCGGGCGGTCTAGGCAAAAGTTAGGGAGATATAGCCCCCTAGGCTGAAAACCCTAAAATGGGCACTCTAGGTAAAAGTTAGGACACAAAAATGTTGAACTACGTGATGACTTGATCATTCGTGTACGTACGTAGGCAGCTTGGAGCATATTCCTCAAGTTCAGTCACATCAATCAAAAGAAGATTTATTTTCTACAAAAAAAATGTTGAACTACGTGATGACTTTATCCTTCGAGTACGTAGGCAGCTTGGGACATATTCCTCAGGTTCTGTCACAATAATCAAAAGAAAATCCATTTCCCTTAAAAAAAATGTTCCTGAACTACGTCATGACTTGATCCTTCGGGTACGTAGGCAACTTAGGGCATATTCCCTAGGTTCAGTCACAGCAATCAAAAAAAAATATTGAAAGGGAAGAGAAAAAAAATCTTTTTAAAAAAAAAAGAAGAAGAGATAATATAGTTCTTCCAACGAAAGTTGATGAACTACATGATGCCTTGATCCTACGGGTACACTGGCAGATCAATGCATATTTCCAAGTACTGCTCCAGACATTTTATATTGAATATCCAAGGTACCTTAGCACATAAGGTAACAACGGAGGACATCAAAGACTATTTAGAAAGTACTACAATGACTCAAGCCTTTTATAGAAGAAATACCAAATGGATATACGAGTTGGTCATGAGCATCACAAGGAAAAAGGAGAAATTTGTGGCATGGAAGTGTAAAGTTTGTCACCTACTTCCAAAATGGTTTATTGTTCGGAGCGTCTAGACTAAAGGAGAGAATTGAGAAAGTTAAGCTATCAAATCAGTCGTGATCTAGTCTTTTAGCCAGTACGAAAAGCTCGAATCACAAGGGGCATTTGTTGGCAGTAAAATTTTGAAAAAATATATATATTGGGCTGACGAGCAAGCCCAATATTTTTGTTGAAGGCTTTTGCTTAAAGAAGCCCAAATATCCAGGCTCTTCAAGTAGGCCTGCTTTTAAAAAGTTCACTAAATATTACAATGGGCTTGCTATAACTCAATTGGAATTAAAGTGGTCATGTCCATGGGATGAAGTCTAATTCCATGTGTAAGACTTGGAGATAAGAAGTAGCAACTAATAAAGATATGCTTGATTTTATCAACACATGGGATTAACTTGAAGTGAAGTGTCATTCAAGGGAGAGACACTTCAGCTATTTAAAGGGTCTCTCGGCAGAAAGGAAAAAAAAGAGGAGGAGGCAAAGTCAGAAAAGGAAAAAAGAGTTAGCAACAAAGAAACAAAAGAGAGAGAAGCTGCTTGCTTACGGCAGAAAAAAAAAGGAAAGAAAGAAAGAGAGAAAGGGAAGAAATCAGCCCAAAGAAAAAAATGGGGTCAAGGTGAACTAGTACATTGCTCTTCATTTCTTATTTTTCTATTACCTCATGTAAATTTGAAGTCTATTTCATGATGTATCAAGATTTTATGTAGAAATGAAAGTTTTTGTATATCTTTATTTGTTATTTGTATTTTGTGTTTCTTTAATCGAAAGTTGTAGTGGACGTAATTAACAATTGATTTTTAGTCAATCTGGAATATGAATTCACTTTACAAAATAATAAACATAACGATATACACACGATGGCATCTAGTGGCACAATTTTTTTATGCTAATCAATAGCGCAAAAAATGTGTCATCAAAGACAATAGGATAGTAGAAGTTTATGTGAAGCACAATGAACCCATGGTTATATTTGATGTCAAGCTATCAGTCAAGCCACTTCCATCTTTACTGTTCTGCCTAAAAATGTGCAATCTTCCGGTAGAATTTCAGTCAGAGAAAACCGTAGATGAAGACTACAGTGATGGCTCTATGACCTTAAAAGACACAGTAGAGGTTAGGGAAGAAGATGGTAGGATAGTGGACGGTGATACCCTGTTAGTGATGATGAAGTTGTGAAAGTAAGGACAATTGAAGTAGGGGACTTAACAAAGGCTATCGATGGTGGACATGACTCTGACTGTGCACCAAATGAGGTGGAAGTGGATAGTTCATCTGAGGAATAAGGTGCTCCTAAAATGAAAAAGAAAGCTTGGAAAAAGATAAGTTATCCCCAGTTCAATGACTCAATGTCTGAAGATTCCTCATTTGAGTTAGGTCAGTGCTTTGCCTCATACCTACAACTGAGGGAAGCTATTAGGAATTATGCATGTAAAAATGGCAAAGACGTTAGCTTTACAAAGTTGGAGAAGAGAAGGGTCAGAGCTGTGTGTGTGAGGGTGACTGTCCTTGGGTCATTCATCTATGCTTTTAAGATGTACAGGACTACGACTCTGCAAGTGAAAACCTTAAATCCTGAACACACTTGCTCAAGGACATATGATGTAGACATGGTGAACTACAGGTGGATTACAAGAAGGATAAAGTATTCCCTGAGATCTAATCCTAAATGGCCAGTTCAAGCTATAGTTGATACACTTCATGAATCCTACAACATTGAGGACACTAGATTGCAGATATATATAGGGCTAAGAAACTTGCTATGGAGGAAATTGAGGGCAACTGCAAGGAACAATATGAGAAGCTCTGGAGCAGTATGGCAGAGGTTTTGAAGAGTAGCCCCAATACCACTTTTGATTTGGAGGTTCAGGGTGGTAGGTTTAAAAGATTGTATGTATCTTTTGGGGGTTGTAAGAAAGGACTTGTACAGTGCTTAAGGCCTGTGCACATGATGGATGGATCTTACTTAAAGAGCCCTTATAAAGGGATTCTATTAGCTGCAGTTAGGATAGAGCCTAATGATCGTATATGGTCAGTGGAGAATAAGAAGAACAGGAAGTGGTTTGTCAACATGTTGATTAATGATGTGGGCATTCAAAATTAGTCTGCCTGGACATTTATAAGTGATAAGCAAAAAGATATTGTTCAAGTGTTAGAGGGCCTTGTACCACAGGCAGAACACGGGTGTTATGTCCAACATCTTGTTCAGAGTTCGGGAGTAAAGTATTGACTGATCAGGTATGGGCTTGTGCTAGAGCTTCATACAAAGATGAGTTTGAGATCGAGATGGCAGTGATGCAAAAGGCCAGTGAGGGCGCACATTCTCGGTTGCTTGATAAGCCAGCCGAACACTGGAGCAAGTCACACTTTAAGGCATTCCTTAAGTGTGACATTTTTACTTAACAACTGGTGTGAGTCATTTAATGAAGTAATTTTTTCTGTAAGAGACAAGCCTATCGTATCATTGCTTGAGTCGATCAGGTTGTACAACATGAAAATGATGGTGGAAAAAATAAAGTAGATAGCAAATAAGGCATGAAACATTTGCCCAGGCATCTAAGCCAAACTGGAAACCATCAAAGAGCATTCCAATATCTGTATACCGCAGTATTCTGGTGATAAGAAGTTTTAGATTTTGTTAATGTATGGGGGGTAAGACAGTGTTGACATCAATGCACATAGTTGTAGTTGTAGAAAGTATGACTTAACTGGGAGTCCCTGCATCCATGTTGTTGCTACAATCCATCATGCAGGGGTGCAGCCTGAGAGTTATATGCATCAATACAATTGGATTAATACATATAAGAGAGCTTATGACAATATTGTGTACCCTCTGAATAATGAAAATCAATGGCCACAAACTGAAATGGATCCACCACAGCCACCTACAGTTACAGCCACTGTAGGTAGACCAAAGAGAACAAGAAAAAGACAATGGGGTGAAGTGAAAAAACCCAAATAAGCTTAGGAAATTCCAAGCAACACACAGCTGTAGAACATGTGGCAAACTTGGTCATAACAACATAACTGGTGCACAAAATTTGGGTGAAGGCAGTGCATTAGAAGTAGACCAAGAGTGTGGTGCTTAGGGTGGTTCTCAAGAGGAAGATGGCAAGGTATTTAGGATTCTTGGTGCTCATGAGTCAACGCCATAAGAAGTTACTATCCCAGAGGTACAAGTGGGTAGCATTTTACATTTCTTTAGATTATGTTACCTTGGATTTGGAGTAACTGACTTGTTTTTGACCTTTTTATTCAGAAGGTCTTTGGACTTGGATTTGTCACAGAATGTCTCTTTAGATTTGGACTTGTCACGGGAAAGGGCTGATGAGGTGACTGGTAACAGAGAGGTATACCACAGTATTAAAACATGGTGGTACCTGTGGTTTCTAATCATGTTAGGTTGAGCATGATTTAAGTTGTTATTTTTGGCTTTTAGGAACAGCAGCTTCAACCCCAGACAAGCAATGGCAACAAGAATTGGGTATACAATACGGCAATGGCGACAAAAAGCAATTATACAATGCAGTGGTGGCTCAAGCAATAAAAACATTTCAAGCAATCTATGCTCAATTGCAAGAGAAATATGAAGGCACTAAGCTATTTCAAACCCTTGGAAAGTCACTGGACTCCCATTTGGAATAATTTACTAAGGATGGTGAAGAACGGGGTACAGTTTTTGGCCTTGCAGTTGCTACTAACAGAACAGAGAGGGCTACAAAAAGGACTTTGGGATTGGTAAGACTTTGTGCATATGTAATGCAATTTTGAATTGTGTTTGGGATTGTTTTAGTGATACTTGTTTAATTTGTGCATATGTAATGCAATTTTGAATTGTGTTTGAGATTGTTATAGTTATAATTGTTGAATTTTATCTTATAAAGGAAAAAGATCAGACTTGTCTGGAAGCCAAGTGACCCACATATTGACTTGTTACAAGAAAACTTAAGCCAGCAACATATGGCTACACCAAAATGCTTCTCAAACATCAGCAATTGTAAGAACGTCATGCCACTAAAGCACAAAAACAGAGCTTGCCGTTTTATATTCTTACACTTTGGAGTTCATGCAGGTTAAAGCACATCCAATCATAGTACAATGACACTCAGTTTTTAAGCAAGCACCTCAAGCCGTGATGAAGAAAATGGGGTCAACATCAGTGAAGGTTGCTCAATATACTTAGAAGGGAAACATGTACAACCACCTCATCTCTGTAAGCTACTGCAGTTCATACTAGAAGTTCCACTCAAGGCAAGGGGAAAGGAAAGGACACTGGTAGTGGAAAAACAACAGTCAGAGGCACCTCATCTTTGCAAGCTGCTGTAGTTCAGACTAAAATTTCTACTAAAAGTAAATGGGAAGGGAAGGACACTGCTAGTGGAAAGAAAGCAGTGAAAGGAGGCAAGGGTAAAGGGAAAGGCATGAAAGTGATTTAGGTTGGCATGGAAGTGATGTAGGTTGGTAGTTAGTAGTTATGTAATTTGCATATATAAGCATTTGTAAGTTGGCTTTTGGCAATGGAGTTTGGGTTATATGGCCATTTTGTGTGACAAAAATTTGGGGATACATAGGGCCAATTTTTTTTGTACAAATAGAATATTGCGAATGCTATATACTTGGGCATTTTTGTGCACGTACACTGGGGTACATGGTGATCATATGGCCAGTTTTAAAATGACCAAAATTTGTGGAGATATTGGGGTATAAGGTGAACATATGGGCAAATAGATAGAGAGGCAGCTCTTTGTTTCTCGATGGTAGCATTTGGTCAGGTCTTTAGGGCATTGTCTATGTAAATTATTAATAGTTCTTGTTCACCATTGATGTAACTTGGATACTTTTGTACCAAATGGATGATTAAGTTTTAATATTAATGACTATTTTGTCATATGTTAGATGCTTAGTGTTTAAACATATGTTGTTACATTTGATTAATGACTGTAGAGTTATCAAGACTTATATGTTTAGGTCAACAAACAGCTTGTACATTGATAACATTGAGAGCAAATATAATAGGTTGCCTACTGTTCCCAACCTATTCTGGTCGCACCCAAATGCCCACTGGGGTCTCATTTTGCACGACACGTCGTCATATACAACAGTCGATATTCAACGCTTCCAACCGGTCAAAGCGTGCACGCGCAAGTCACATGCACTCCCCACTTTCGTTACGTTACTTCGTCACCAAGAAACTCATTTTTGCGCGACGCCTCATTGCACTGCGACCGTCGTATGTCGCACGTTGCCCGAAGCGCCATGGCACTTGCCCAAGGAGGTTGGCCTTGGCCTCCCCCTTGGGGTAGGCCTCGGCCTTGGCCTTCCCCTTGGGGTCGGCCTCGGCCTCGAGGTTGGTCTTGGCCTTTCCCCAAGGGTTGGCCTTTGGCCTCCATCCTTAGCACTTTCACTACTTTTAAAAGGACCATGCGACCCCCGTCGCCCGTTGTTCGGACGTCATCTCCGCGACCCCCGTCGCCTGTCGCCCGAACGTCATCTCCGTAACCCCCATCGCCTGTCGTCCAGGCCTTATCTTCGCGACCCCCATCGCCCGACGTCCGGATGTCAACTCCGCGACTCCCGTCACCCGCACACTATCTCTGTGACCTTCGTTGCCCGTGTCCCCGCAACAACTCCGCTACTCCCGTTGCCCGTGCCCGCGCGCCAACTCCACGACTCCCGTCGCCCACGCTCGTGCGCCAACTCCGTGACTCTCGTCGTCTGCGCCAGCGCGCCGTATCCGCGACCTTCATCACTCTCGTCCACGCGACAGCTCTACGACTCCGGTCGCCTGTGCCCGCGCGCCGTCTTCATGATGCCCGTCACCCGCGCGCCGCGAACCACACGATACACACTTCATCGAGTACATGCGCCATAATCATGTTACATGACCCTGGGCCCCACACTCATTCCCCACATCATGCGCACCTTGCCTTGATCGTGAAACATGCTTCGACCCACTCCCCGGAGTGTGTAGCATCCCACGGGGATAGGCGACTCCTCCGAGACACTATCTCGGCCAGTGAGCTTTTCTACTCCTCTTTCGTTAGGTAGACGGCTCCTCCGGGATACTACCTCGGCCCGTCAGGTAGACGGCTCCTTCAGGATGATACCTTGACGCGCTCCGATTGCTCTGGCACAAGGACTCACCAGCGGGGATAGACGACTCCTCTGGGACACTATCTCCGCCATAGAGCTTTTTAACTCCCCTTCCGCCAGGTAGACGGCTCCTCCGGGATGCTACCTCAACCCGTCAAGTAGACAGCTCCTCCGAGATGCTACCTTCAGGCGCTTCGGGTGCTCTAGCACGAGGACTCACCCACGGGGATAGGATCGCTATCTAAGACATTATCTCTGCCAGGGTGTCTCTCTGCCAGGGAACTCCAAGTGTTTCGGTACAAAGACTCACATTCCGCCAGGTAGACGGCTCATCCAGGATGCTACCTGGGCCCGCGGAATAGACGACTCCTCAGGGACACTATCTCTGCCGGGGTGTCTGCGTGACTGGCCTAAGTGTTCCGGCACTGGGGGCTTGCGTCGGCACCCTTGGGAATTATGACCCCCGGGTCACTCCCAGATGGTAGTAGGTCTCCGGAGAGCATCGCGCCTAGTTCGCCTGGCAGTTGGACGTCGGGTCTTCCCCACCGCTGCCAAGCCTGTGGGACTCTACAAGGGCTTGGATTTGAGGCTAGATCAAGGGGGTGTCTTTAGCCAACCGACGCTGTGGGAGCCAGTCTTTCCAGATAGACAGAGTGACGCTGTGCGGGACAGGCCTGGTGAATATGTGATTCGACAGTCCGTGGAGCATTGGCACCTTTGGACCCCCTGGTGACGTGTCACTCTTAGGGAGTGCCACGTGTCGGTTGATGACATCATTATCTCAACCTCAATAAATAAGGGTCTTGAGAATTCATTCAGATCGGAACTCTCACATTTTCACTTTTTCACTCTAGAATCCTAGGGAGAAACATACAAGACCCTGACTCTGGACCTAAGCATCGGACTGTGACTGTCGTCGTGTATTCACCATGTGCCATCGTCCTCGCAGCACTACCACCCTCAGGCTTTGTCTAGGAAGCCATTGGTCTCTGCCCTTACTCCACCCTTGTTGTGTCCCACATCAGCACCTTTGGCATCTGACTCAGACTGCATTCCTTGCCAGTGTTTACACAACTCTTTTTCCCAAGCCTAAACCCTTCCAATAGAACTACAGCTACACACAAGATCACAATCCATTTTTTTAAGCTTGAGTTCTTGATGAGCAGCTCCATGTTCCTCCTCTCCAACTCAGACTTCCTTGTCTTTAATTCTTGGTTCCTCAACTGCAATCGTGTAGTCCTTTTGTACAGTTCATCATTATGTACAAGACCCTCTTCTAACTTCTTCAATGCCAACCTCCCAAAACCATTCCATAATCGCATACAATCGGATCAAACTACTTGAATAAGTTACATTTTTGTTCATCCTACATACATAAAAAAAAACCTTACACTAGTTAAGATCAAAATTCCATATATGATTATCAAATTAGGAGTGTATGTAGTTACCTGGTAATGAACACATCCCAAAAATCTTTTACCCAGATTGTTCTTGGTCCACGACAAGGTCAAAAGGGATGTTTGTCCACAATAGCAGGTGGTGGGCATGGATAAATTAGTGGAGTGGTTTGATTTCCTATATCTAAAAGTAATGTTGCTACTTTCAGCCTTGAGTATGTGTGTATGTCTCTACTGCATGAGTGTGTGTGCGCGCGGGCGCATTTTGAATTTGGAGAAAAAGGAGTCATTTTGCCCTTTATTCGGGTTAACAGTGTTTTTTGCAAAATTATACCCTAACATTTTCTTAGGGTTGCATTTTTATACAGTGGCAAAAAGTGACATGACCAAAATACCCTCTCAGTTAACGAAAAAAACTAACAGGGTGTGTGTAATATCCGGCACTTTTTCGAACGGTTTAAAATAATTATCGGTGACCCGAGAAATAAACGGGCAATAATTTGGGCAATGCTCGATATTCGTAGAGTATGGGAGCTTAAAACAATTTTGGGGCAAGAATATAAATTTAAAACCTTTTGGGTCATTTTTTAATTTTGAAACAATTTGGGAGCCAACTTGCAATTTGGAAAAGTATGCACTTATGTGTCAAATTTTAGAGACCACCCTTGTAATGGTGCCACCTTATACTTAAATTATAATGACTAATCTAATTAATTATTAAATAATGGTTGATGTGGTAAAAAAGGAAAAATTCGTGTTAATGAAAAAAGAAAGAAAGCGAGAAAGAAGAAATAGAAGAGAAACAGTACAGGGGAGAACAAAAACACAGAGCTGAAGCAGGGGGCGCAGGGAAGAGGGAAATCATGCAAAAATAGGGAAATCAAGGCCATCTTTCAAGAGGTAAGCTTTCAAATCTTTAGTATGTGTGCTCCAGTGTGTGTTTGTGGGTTTAGTGTGTGCTTTTAGCTACTGTGTAGTGTGTGTGTGTGTGTGCGTGACAGAGAGAGAGAGAGAGAGAGAGAGAGCCATGAACATGGTTGTGCACGGAGTGCATTTCGTGGGTTTTGGATGCTTCGGGTGTGGGTTAGAGGATATGGTTTTGTGTGATTTTGGCTTATAAGTTAATGTTTAATATATTTGTGTGTTTGTAGGGGTAAGGGAGAGGGGACCGTGACTATGCAATGGGTTTTGGGTGTAGTTACAGTGAGTGAGTCATGATTGAGGGAGTTTATGTGAAATTGTGTTTATAAATTGTGAATAATGTGGTGATATGGTGTGTTTAGGAGAGAATGGAAGTGATTAGAGTGTTTGGGTGAATTACCGAGAGTATGTGAGTAGGACTGTGGGTAAGCTCGACAGTGTGTGGGTGGAGTTATAGTGTGAGTGTATTTGTTCGGGTGTGTGTATGTGTGTATAATTGTGTGTGTAAAGTGTATGAATGTGTGTGTTTAGGTGTATTAGGGTGTATTAGGAGTGTAAAGGAAAAAATAGTAGTGGGCGGTGAAACAACTGCTCTAAGACGTCAATTGGTTCATTTGTTTTTAATTTGCCATTTTATGTAGGGGTTTATTTATCCATGATTTGGATTGTTATTCTCGTTGTCAAATATCAATTGACCATAAATTGTTTGATAAAATGTTTGAAAGAAGTGTGTTTATACTTGGGGATGAGGTTCATCTTTTGAATTTGTAAATGAACCACGGGATGATGTAGTTCATGATCTGTAAAAGTTCACTCTATAACTGTAGCTACAGGTATAAAACTAGTCTTTTGATCACAATGAAGCTAAAAAAAATTCAAAGAACTTCGGAGGCACCCAGAATGGATTGCAGTTAACCTTGGAGTTCAACCTTACAGTAAAAATGGATGGCTATAAATGATCCTTGCAAGTAATATATTTGTTCCCAATTCATGTAGGGAGATCCATCATGATATCCTGTAAAAGAAGGTATATATAAAGAATAGAGGGGATTTGAGTTTGGACCAATTAACCAAAAGGAAGGTACTACATATAAGTTGATGCAAGCAATTACAACCAATTTCTTCTCAATAACGTATTCCTTGGAAAAGAAAGTACCATGAAGTTTACATTGTATTGTTACTCATAATCTGATCAAAGTGCCCATAACATGATCCAAACATGACATTTACACTACGTTCCTCAGTTTCTAATCGAATCAAATGTCCATGAATCAGCTTTTGTAAAATGACAATCGCACACTTCTACAGCCATGTTATACTCCTTGAAGTTCTTCATAAACCACCAAATCCTATAAAAAAAATTATCAACATCCGTTTAGATGAGAAAAAGAGTTCATAGATCGAAAAACCAAATCCATAAGCAAACACTACTGACATGGAAACTGAATGAAACAGTAGAAGAATGACCGTGACCACTCACTTGATTTAGATTTCATCTTCTACAGATTTGAGCCTTTAAACACAAATTTCCACCATTTCCCCCCATTTCATCTTTTTCAAGATTAAATTGATACTTTGAATGACCATGACCACCAACTTGAACTGAGATGCAAATATTGTCAAAATACTCAATTTTTGCCCAGTTAAACTTCTCATTTCCCGTTGAATTGCTCTTTGAATCAAATCAAAAAATTTGACGGTTAGAATTGCACTCGAAGTGTAAATAATGTTGTTATACATTCGTTTTGAAAAAGTTTTCTTGAAGCATGATTTGTATATACAAAGTAAGTATGTGTACAGTATTCCTTGTGAAATTGTCATCAGTTTTAAAACGAAGAAACCATGACATGTTTTTATGAATCCCAAAACCTAGTTTAAAGATATGGTATGTGTACTTACTGAGCCCCCAAGCTCACTCTTTTATAAAATGTTTTCAGATGACCACTTAGATGAACCCTAGAGCTATGAGGGTAACGAGGACAGAGTCGCAGGAGATGGTCATTAGGGATTTGAAGCCTTTTTGAAAAATTGTTAACAATTGGATATCATTTTGGTAGTAGTTTATATATGTTTTGGAAAATTGTCGGAGCTTAGGTCTCCATGAGATTTTCAGTAATTTGTGTTAGTCATTCATGGAGGAAATCATTAGAGGCATATTTGAGAGATCTAAGTAGGATTTTAGAAATCTTGTTAGGGTGTTGGTTTATATGCATGGCTATAGATTTGTGTACAGGTTGTAGTAAGGCTTGACAGAGTCCTGGGTGGATGTTTAAATGGGCTTGCGTCCGGTCACAGATCTATATCATGGGCTCACCCGTGGGAAATGAAAGGATCTTGACTAAGTATAAATTTGGAATTTATTGATATGCTTCCTTGCCAATTTTGGTGATCGACTTAGTGTTTGATTTTAAACTAAGCGGTATAGTATTAACGGAAGATATCTATCATATTTGTGTTGTGATAGGATTATTGCAGGTCAGAGCGAGGATAGCTTATCAATAGAGGTCAACCAACTTATCAATAGAGGTTAGCCAGATGCCTTTTGAAGGATCGGGATATTCTAACCAAGCATCCTACAATGAAACCAAAAAATTAGGAAAATGTCCCAGGGAGGAGTCAGCAGATTCGAAAGAGAGGATGATTCCATTAGAGAAGGAGATACAATGGTTGAAGGAGAAAATTAGAGTACTGGAAACCCAACTAAAAAGTATGAGGATCAACTACAGTTTTAATTAGGAGCAAAGATAGAAGGACTATAATTACTATTTTGGGAAGAAAGTTATAGAGCTACAAAATCGGCTGGGATATGCAAATTCGGTGACTTTCTCTTAGGCTGAAATAGAGCAGTGGATCCAAGAATGGGAAAACTACATTGAACAAGAGATTATTAGGGTCAGGGAAGAAATAGGAGGATCAGGAGTTAGATTAAGAGAATAAGCAGAGTGTTTCTCTTTTCATTGGACTCATTGTTTTAGAGAAGTACCTTTGCAACCTTTAGAAATAAAGTAGCACCGTTGATTTAGTTATAATTTCAATTTTACAGTATCTGAGTCGTTTGTTGTAAAACCCTTAGAATAAACGTAAATTATTGAATTACTTACACATTACTTGGTTAAAGGAAGGGAAACGATGTAGAATAAATTACATCGAATTTGAATATTGAAAAAACAAAATTATGATAAATTCATTATGTTTTGGAAATCAAGCGATTTTACGTGAGTTTTCCTTATAGGTTGAAAAGTAGTGGCACGAAGGAATGAAGCTCAAGGTGAGGACGTGTTTAGGGTGGTGGAGAACCTCGCTAGGGTTGTCGAATGCCATGTAACTGCAACTGGGGGCTCGTTAGTTGAGAAGTTTTAAAGGATGGACCCGCCCTCCTTCTCTGGTACCATGATCCCTTCAAAGCTGAGTTCTGGCTATTAGACTTGGAGGACATCTTCGAGATTCTGGGGTGTATCGAGAGGCAAAAGTTAACCTTCACGATGTTCATGCTAAGAGACGAGGCTAATCAATGGTGAAAAGAAACCAAGCGAGTAAAGGCTGATGAAATGGAAAATATGGAGTGGGAAAACTTTAAGGAATTATTTCTCGAGAAGTACTTTTCCCAGACAGTGATGGAGAAAATGGAGATGGAATTCATACAGCTGATCAACGGGAACCGTTCGGTCAAAGAAAATGACGCCGTGTTTCCTCAGCTGTCTCGACACGCTACTCATTTGGTGGACACCTAAGCTAAGCGAGCAAGAAAATTTTAGAATGGACTGAGGCTCGGTATCCGGTCTCGCATCTCTGTGTTGAGGTTGGAGACCTATGCAGAAGTGGTAAATAGAGTTCTAATCGTGGAAAGGGACAACAAATACCTGTACACGATTGGGGACAAGCAAAATAAGAGAGCTAGAAATAATAAGCTTCACGGGAACAACATGTCCGACAATACCTCCAAGCACCTGAAACCCCAAGAAGTAAATAGGGGAGTGCAGCCTCAATGGTAGAATGAACAAAGACAAGGGTGCTAAAGTAGAGCGCCAATGAATTACCACCAAGCTATCAGGAGCATCTGTCAAATAGGATGGGGGGACAGAGTGGCCCATAGACCTGCCGTAGGTGCAACCACTTTCATCCTGGCCAATCATGCGTATTGGGAACAAAGAAATGTTTTACATGTGGTCAGGAGGGGCATCTAGCCCGAAATTGCCTCAGGGTAGGACCTCAAAACCAAGTGGCAAAAGACGCAGTGAAGCCCAAGGGAACGACAAGAGTTTTTGCTATGATTCGGCAGGATGCATAGGCTTCGGAGTTTGTGGTAACTGGTACACTCCATATTTCTTCTATACTTGCAAAAGTATTATTTGATTCTGGTGCAACTCATTCCTTTACATCGCGTGCTTTTATTAAACTTTTAGGCAAACATTTAGAGTATTTAGAGTTTCAATTATGCATTTCCACTTCAATGGGTGACTTAGTTGTTGTGGACCAAGTGGTCAACGGCCGCACAGTCAAAGTTAAGGGTAGAGAATTAGTGGCGAACCTGATTTATTAGGATGTTGGAGTTTGATGTAATATTGGGGATGGATTGGTTGGCGGCATTTCATGCTTTCGTAGATTGCTTCCATAAGAGAGCGACATTTAACATTTCAGGTCAACATCACTTGTTTTTCCAGGGGTCTAGTATCACACCCCCTCCACATATGGTTTCTGCCTTACAGGCAAGCCGATTCCTTAGAAAAGGTTGTCGTGGGTACTTGATTTATGTAATAGACACCCAACAGAAATAGTTGAAGTTAGAAGATATTTCTGTGGTAAGGGAATTTCCTGAGGTATTTTCGGAAGATTTACTGAGAATGTCGTCTGATAGGGAAGTTGAGTTTAATATTGAGTTTGATTACTGGAATTGCGCCAATCTCAAAGGCACCATACCGTATGGCACCCTTGGAGTTGAGAAAATTTAAAATGCAATTACATGATTTTCTAGACAACGGGTTAAACCGCCCTATGGTGCACCGATTCTATTTGTAAAGAAGAAAGATGGCACGATGAGGTTGTGCATCAACTACCAAGAGTTAAATAAGGAAACGTTACCCTTTACCTCACATAGACGACTTGTTTGATCAGTTACAAGGGACTAAGTGGTTTTGAAAGATTGACCTTTGTTCAGGGTATCGCTAGTTAAAGATTAAGGCAGAAAATGTGCCCAAGACAGCCTTTCGCACTAGATTTGGGCGCTACAAATATTTGGTTATGCCTTTTGGGTTGACTAATGCTCCAGAAGCGTTTATGGATTCGAATATGGTATTCAAAGCCTTCTTGGATCAGTTTGTAGTGGTGTTCATAAATGATATATTGATATATTCTAAGATGAGGGAACAACATGAACAACACTTAAGGACAATATTAGAGATTCTAAGAGAAAAGAGTTTATATGCCAAACTTAATAAGCGCGAGTTCTGGTTGGATAGAGATGCGACCCCAAAAAGATAGAGGTTGTTGTCGATTGGGACTGACCTACTACGGTGACGGAGTTTCCGAACTTCTTAAGGTTAATTGGGTACTGCAGGAGATTTGTGGAAGGGTTCTCACGGATAACAACACCTTTGACTCGCCTAACCCAAAAAGGGAGTCAAGTTTGAGTGGAATGAAGATTGTGAAAATAGCTTCCAGAATTGAAAAAGAGGCTTGTCATGCTCCTATACTTACGCTTCCAAGCAGGTCCAGTGGTTTCACGATTTATAGCAATGCCTCCCACAAAGGTCTAGGGTGAGTACTCATACAGAATGGAAATGTGATCGCTTACGCCTCTAGGTAGTTAAAACAATATGAGAAGAATTACCCAACTCATGACCAAGAGCTAGCGGCAGTGATTTTTGCATTAAAAATTTGGAGACATACCTATGTGGAGAACCCTGTGAGATATTCACCGACCATAAGAGACAGAGAGACGGTGGTTAGAACTACTGAAGGATTATGACCTTAACATCCAGTACCACTTAGGGAAGGCGAACGTGGTTGCCGATGCACTTAGCATAAAGTAATCTTCGTCATTGTCCACCCTAATCACAAGGCAGAGGCATTTATTAGAGGACATGAATAAACTGTACTTGGATGTCAAGGTTCGAAGCTCAAACAAGGAAAGTTCACTTCGCAACCTTGTGGTGCGATCCACCTTGATCGATAGGATTAATAAAATTTAGGGGACCGATGATCACCTACTTAAGATACTGGGACATGTAAAGAATGGATGTAAACCTGCATACACGTTGCACGATAGGGTACTTCATTTTGGCAATGAAATTTGCGTGCCTAGTGACCTTAACTTAAAAAGGGAAATTTTGGAAGAAGCTCAGGTTAGGTTACTCGATTCACCTCGGGAGCACAAAAATGTATAGGGATCTTTGGGAGACTTCTTGGTGGGGTAACATGAAAGGGGAGATTGTAGAGTTTGTGTCAAGATGCCTTGTATGTCTGCATGTGAAAGCAAGCCATCAGTGACCCACAGGGTCACTATAACCTTTACTGATACCTGAATGGAAGTGGGAACACATAACTATGGATTTTGTTTCAAGAGTAGCTAGGATTCGTTCTGGGCATGACGCCATCTAGGTGATAGTCGACCGACAGACAAAGTGTGCACATGTTTTGCCTTGGATGACCTATTCGATGGAAAAATTGGCTACCACCTATATAGAGGATACAGTATGTCTTCATGGCATACATGTCTCAATTGTGTCGGACAGGGACCCCACTTTCCATCCAAATTTTAAGGGAATTTACAACATGCTTTTGGTAGTCGACTGCAGTTTAGCAGGGCTTTCCATCCTCAAACAAATGGTCAGTCGAAAAGGACTATCCAGACACTGGAAGATCTAATGTGGCTTGTATTCTGGATTTTAAGGGCAGCTAGGATGACCATCTATTGCAGATGGAGTTTTATTACAACATTTACCAAAGTAGCATTGGAATGGCCCTTTTCGAAGTCTTGTATGTTAGGAAGTGTAGATCGCCACTATGTTGGGACGAGGTTGGGGAAAGGAAACTGTTGGGACCAGAATTGGTGCATTTGACGTCAGAGAAGGTTAAAGTCATTAAAGAGAAGCTACAGGGTGCTTAAAGCAGACAGAAGAGTTATGCAAATATACGTAGACGGGAATTGGAATTCCAAGTGGCGACCGAGTATTTTTAAGGGTGTCACCTATGAAAGGAGTTCTACGATATGGGAGAAAGGGAAAATTGCCCCTAGGTACGTGGGACCCTATGAGATACTAGACAAAGTTTGTTCTCTCGCCTATTGAGTAGCCTTGCCGTCGGAGTTAGTCAGTGTCCATAATGTGTTCCACATGTCTATGTTGAGGAATTGCATCCCAGACCCTTCGCATATATTGTAACTGGGGCCTTGCAAATTAGAGAAGACTTCACCTATATCGAATACCCGGGTTCGATCATGGGCCATAAGAAGCAGAGACTCCGAACTAACAAGATTCCCTTAGTACAGGTTTTGTAGAGGAACCATGCGGTTGAGGAGGGCACATGGGAGCCCGAAGACGAAGTCAGAAGCAAATACCCTTACTTGATTCAATCCTAAGGTACATAAATTTGTAGGACCAAATTATTTTAAAGGTGGGAAGAATGTAATATCCCGAACTTCAATATATTTTTTAATTAATTAATTTAACTTGTTTAGCGGCGGTATTTTGTTTATATATACTTAGTATCTATATTTTTATTAGTAACTTTTAGCGACAATTAGTGTAACGGAATTAGTTATAAATATAAATTTTAGAATGGTGACTGTTAAATAAATAAAAGATTTCAAAGGAATCTGATTTTATTCTGAAAATATATGTCAACCCTTTTATTAGGAAAGAGAGGAAACAAAGGAGGAAAAATGGAGTGAATTTATACTGAGAAAGAGAATCTACTCTCATTCAGTTACAGAGTACTAGACAGAGAGAGAGAGAGAGAGAGAGAGAGAAACATAGGGGCTTCAGGTAGAAGAGAGAAACATAGAAGAAAAAGAGAAGAGAATGAAGAAGAAAAGAAAAGGGAAAAGAGGAGAAGAAATGGAAACAGAGAAAGAAAACAGAGAGATGAAGAACAATTCAGGTAGCAGGAAGAAAAACAGGGGGAAGAAGAGAGGAAAGGAAGAGAGAGAAAGAAAGGAATTATGGAATCCTTCAAGGTAATCCTCTTTTCTTTAGTGTGTGATTTTAGTATGTGAAGTAGAGTATGATTTATGTGTGTGTGTGTGTGTGTGTGAACGCGCGCGCACGCGTTCATATATGTGTGTAATGGTATGAATATAAGGTGTATATGTGTGTGTTGTAGGTGTATTAGAGTGGGTGTAGGTGATTGAGTATGTGTTTAGCTGTGTCTTAGTATAGGTGTGCCGTTGAAGTGTGGTTGTATGTGTGTTAAATGGGGAAAAATGGCTACCCAGTGGAAGAAGAATCAGGGATGAACAATAAAGGCGTGACGTGTAACGTGTCGCTAAATATCTTGAACTATTCCAGCAATTTTTCCCCCAATTTTTAAGACATTTCTAGAAATTTATTTTGGACAAAGTTCGACAGAGTAATCTTACATAGCTAAAATAGTGTGTTTTCTAAAGTTTCGAGAATTATTAATGTCGTTTGCTATTTTAGCACCGTTAGTCGCGAAGCACTCGATCGGATATCGCGTAGCGTTTTACTATTACAGCAGTTTATTATAAACTATTTTTAACGGCCATTTTTGAACAAATTTATGCAAAGTGTGAAACAAAATTTTCCTTATTTTTGCGAAACCTTCAACGTAGAATTTCTTGGGATTTTTCAGGACATGTGAAGGGCTTGAAATAATTTTATTTCAAAACTAGTTTTTCGAATTATTTGGCATAGTAAACAAAATTATATTTTAACAGAAAGTGGACAGAGATCTGATCTTACTGCGCAGCTTGCGTATATCAAATTTCGTGACCTTCGGGGTTTGTTTGATATACTTTTGAAATAGAATACTCAGTGCTCAATTTAAGGAGTGGTATAGGGTTCCAAATTGAGATATCCCAGAAAGGTTCTTTTTGTCCAAAAACCAACCTAGTCGTTTAAAAAGGTGTTTTGAGTTATTTTTAGGGGTGTAGTGGTATGTTAGGCGTTGGGGTATTTTGGTGATTTGGCAATTTTGGGGGCATTATGGTAATTCCACGAACTTAGGGGAAATTTAACAGCTTGCCATGATTGAGCCGCAATTTCGATAGACAAGAGATAATGCAGGCTTGGGAACAAGAATCAGAACCGCTTAACTATCCAAATAAGTACTTATCCATGTCCCTTCGTACAACATATTTTCTAATAAAGGTGTATGTGTATGTGATTTTACCATATGAACAATACTTCTGCTTTTGCGCAATTGGTTTGATGATAAGTAAATGAATTATAATTTCCATGGAAAGTATTGCATTGGTTTTTGAGAACTCCGTGTAAATTGTGTTATCGTGGGGTAATATTGGTTGTTGTGCCACATAGCCACGAGAAAAGGTGGATTACAAGTCATGGTCAGCGGAACCATAAGTTGGCGCACAATACTATTGCTCGTTGTTCGCTCGTGCGTCCACAAAATTGTTTATCCCGGGTGGAGGATGGATTCTGGATCCTAGTATGCGGAACCATATGCTGACCGCAACACACCGTGAAAAGAGTTAGAATTCCACTCAAAGTTTAAATAATGTTGTTATGCATTCGTTTTGGAAGAGTTTTCCTGAAGCATGATTTGTTTTCACAAAGTATATATGTGTATAGTATTCCCTGTGCAATTATCATCAGTTTTAAAACAAACAAACCATGGCAGGTTTTTATGAATCCCAAAACTTATTTTAGGGATATGGTATGTGTATTTGCTGGTCCCCCAGCTCACTCTTTTATAAATGTTTTTAGGTGATCACTTAGATGAACCAGAGAACTAAGAGGGTAACGAGGATAGAGTTACAGGAGATGGTCGTTAGGGATTTAGGCCTATTGGAAATTTTATTAACAGTGGGATTTCATGGTGTTACTATTTTGTTTATGTTTTGGAGAATTGTTCGGAGCTTAGGTCTCTATGAGATATTTAATGGTTTGTGTTAGTCATTTGTGGAAGAAATCATTAGAGACATATTTGAGAGATCTATAAGTATGATTTTAGAAATCTAGTTAAGGTGTTACTGTAAATGCATAGCTATAGATTTGTGTACAGGTTATAGTAAGGCTTGACAGAGCCCTGGGTGGTGACGAATGGGCTTGCGGTCGATCACGGATCTAGATCATGGGCTCACCCGTGGGTTTTGTTCATGACAGTGCGGACACGAGACTGTGGCTAAAGGAGCACTAACTTAGGGACATGGTGGTGGTGAAGTTGCTACTGCAGCAGTTCAAAACGCTAAGGAAGGTCATAAGGGGCTAGTATAAAGGTATGAAGGACCCTTTCCTGTTGTGGCGAAGGTGGGAAAGGTGTCCTACAGATTAAATTTGCCGCCATGATTGAAGATCCATTAGGCCTTCCATGTGAGTTTGCTAAAACCTCGTTATGCCAACTTGGATGACTCCAGCAGTCGACAAAGTCATAGGGTGCCAACAGCCATTGTTAAGTCCTACAACTAGGAGACCGAATATGTGCTAAGTGATAAGCTCGAGCATAGATGAGGAGTTAAATCAAGGCACTTCTTGGTGGAGTGGAAGGATTGCCGGAGAGGAAAGAAAAGTGGGAACCAAGCGAAGACCTTTGGCAATTCCAAGACATAGTTCGAGACATTGCGACAAGGACGTCGCTGAATCAGGTGTGGGAGAGTGTCTCGCACTGCATTGAAGAGGCCAATTTTGGAGGTTATGCCATGCAGGCGCTTACTGGACACTTATGAAGACATGACATGGCTGCTTACTGTGATGGTCTCTAGATTCTTCCAAAGTTCTCTACACATTTCTTGTACATAGTAGAGATTGTATAAAGAGATAGAGAACACACAAATATCTAAATGTTCCTAGGGATAATTATAGATACATGATATAGACTGTGGGATCAAATAGATCCTCACCATTCGTTGATGAGGTGGACATGTATAAATAGGCAAGGCCAATAATTAGCTAAAGCTTCCAAGGCAGCAAAGCATTGTAACCTCTTTTCTATAGAGTGCAACATTATCCCAAACTTTATCTTTGTGTCCTTTGTGCTCTAGCTCTTGAAGTTGCCCTGCCCGAGGGGTAGGCTGACTTAGCATGGAAGCGGTGGCTCGAAAGTGCTAAGTGTCGTACGGTTGGCTTAGAATAGTCTAAGGCCGTGACAATTGGTAACAGAGCTTAGGTTACGAAGGTCCATACCGAGCAAGAAGCAAGAATGACAACCAAGGATACAAGTGGCAAAGCATCAGGGATGTCAGAGGAGATTGCACTGGAACTTGGGCAAGATCTGTTGCCACCACCTGGTGGGAACAAAGGTAGTCGAGGCCAAAACAAGTCAACAAATGCCCTTGCTTCTTTGGACGGTCAGACGTGTACTTGGAAGAAAATGTAGGAGACGTTAAGGATCGGTTGGGCAATGTCAAGCAGAATCTCCCAACCTTGGAAGATCACGTGCTAAATGAGCTCGAGAACTCAAGAGGGCGGTGAAGTCTCAAGATGAGTTGCATACAAGATTCATGGAGTTGGTCTCTAATCTTCAAGAACAACTCGAGGTGGTGAAGGTTGACGTAGAGGATTCACGACAAGACACGGCGAAGTGCAAGCAAGCCATAACTGGTGTAGTCGTGGTCATTCCTAGTCCAAGGGTGGATACACCAAGAATGAAGGAGTTCGGTGACAAGAGGGATGTTAAAGAACTCGATAACTTTATTTAGCACATGGAGTGATACTCTGAAGGTGCTAGCAGTGCAGATGAGCCGACTAAGGTAAGAACTATTATCTTTTACCTCATCGACATGGCTACACAGTGGTCGCCTAGGAAGCACGATGCATTGAAAAAGGATTATGCACCAGAGATACTTGGGAAGTATTCAAAAGAGGAATTAAAAGGTAGTCCTATCTAAAACATATAACCTACAAACCTAGGAAGAAATTAAAGGAGTTGAAGCATACGAGCACAATAAGTGAGTGAGTAAAAGAATTTACTACACTTATGCTACACGTTCCTAAAATGGCGCAAGAGGAATTTCCTCTTCAATTTCTTTGACAGTCTCTCTAGCTGGACCAAGCAAGAACTTCAACGCTGAGGCCTGAAGGACATCAACAAGGCCATAGCAGTGGCGGAGTCATTGATGGCGTATGCTAAGCACGGAGACTTTTCCAAGCCTAGGGGTGGTCAATTGGCTTCGAAGAGTGACCAAGCCATAGGTGGGCGAGAGAAACGTAAAGCGTGGCACTAGTGTGAATCCATGCTAGCACGAGAATGTTCGAGGGCGAAAACAAGTTACAATATAAGTGTGCTAACCTTAAGCCCAAGGATGAATGTTTCTTCTGTGGAGGGCCACGTTGGGCAAGAGACTGCCGACTACAAGGCAAGCTCAGTGCCTTAGTCCAAGAAAGGTAAGAGTTTGATCGAGAAGATGGACCATTATCGAGACGAGGTTGTAACGAGGAGGTCACTAAATTAGGTGGGGGAGAGTGTCCCGCATCGCATAGAAGGAAGCCACTATTAGAGGCTATGCCACGAGGGCGCTTACTGGATGCTTACGAAGATATGACATGGCTACTTACTAGGATGGTCTACAGATTCTTCCAAACATTTTTCACACATTTCTTGTATAATAGTAGAGGTTTCTAGAGAAATAAAGAACACGCAACTATTTAAATATTCCTAGGGAGAATTCTAGATATGTGATATAGACCATAGGATCAAGTAGGTCCCCACCATTCGTTGAGGACGTGGACATGTATAAATAGGCAAGGCTATCACTTGGCCAAAGCATTCTCCAATCCTTGTAACCTATTTTCCTATATATTGCAATATTCTTCCAAACTCTCTCTTTGTGTCCTTTGTGTTCTAGCTCCTATAGATGCCCAAGCCGAGGGGTGGCTAACTTAGCATTCAAGCTGGGACTCAAAGTGGTAACTGCCGCATAATTGGCTTAGTGTAGTCTAAGGCCATGACAATAAGGTATCCATTGCACCTAAACATTAGAAGTGTAGAAACTGAGTGTACCTATCCAGTCATGTATCATGTATGAATGCTTTTTCATTAATTTTATTAAAAATTGATGAATTGGTTGAAAAGCCAATTTTTTTATATGTTACGACCTCTGCCTGATTCTCTAGGCAAGTAGTTATGGTTAAGTACATTACTGTTGTTCAGAATTTTGTTTTTAATTAGCATAATCATGCTAGAGTCTCTCTGTTACATTAGAAAAGGATGAGCTAGAGCAAGTAAACAATGACAACATTGATATACAAATTGGTATTTTGTAAATCGAAAAGATCTGAAGAATTTTAGATAAATGAAAAGAGGTTTAGAGAAGAGGTTTGACAGAATCTGTCAACTTTAAGAAGGTTTAGAGAAAAAGTTTAACAGAATCTGTCAACTTTAAGAAGGTTTTAGATTCACACTGCAGTTGTATTTCATGGAGTCTCTACAGCTTACACTTAATATGAACTCTTTGCAGTATACGATGCAATTGCATTTCATGCCTGGAAAGTAATACTTGCTGAGTCACATACGATGCAATTGCATTTCATGCCTGGAAAGTAATACTTGCTGAGTCACATTTGATTAAGCTGCCATTTTAATGGTGATTTACAGAATCGTAGTCTTTGGACTTTGGTGATATACTTCTTTTCAAAAGTAGTTCTGAGATCTGTATAATTTGAGTTTTAGAAATTCCAAAATGCCTGTTTGAATTGGCTAAACTTTGTCTGAAGTGGTAGGTTAGTTCTGTTTAATTTATACGGCATGAAGAGTGATAAGCATATTGTGTGGAACGAGATATGGCTCCATCATCCCTTTGTATACATTAATTGTTAGGGATATATCATTTTATGAGTTTTTAGCATTATCACCACTTTGTAACACGTCTGAAAATGTTAGCTTTGTTATCATTTGCCTTTGCTTGTAAATATATAGGAGAGAAATGAGCTTGGTGGTGGGCTTGTGTGGACCTCTTAGCTTTGTATTCATGCAATTTATTCTATTGAAATGATATTGTTTATGGAGTTAAGGATAGTGAAATGCATTTATGCTTTCATGATTACGTAATATAAACTTCTAGAAGTAAGAAGTAATGAACTTCTATCCAAATGCAGATCATATGACTGAGAACCTAAAAAGGTATTGAATTTGATAGCCGGGAGGAAGCGTGGAAATATTGGGTGGATTGGAGGGAAAATGGGCTTTGGCATGCGTAAGGATAATCCAAACAAAAGTCTGAAAGATGAATTTGTCACCTCTGGCAAACTTGTGTGCAACAAAGAGGGTTTTAGAGGGATTGATAAACGTGATCATTTGTTAAAAGCTCCTAGATCAGAGACAAGAACGGGTTGTCTTGTAGGGTGAGAATTCAGTTTGATCAAAAGAAAAGTAAGTACCATGTTCCAACTTTAATGGAGAGCATAAATATGATCTACACGCTCCAATATGTGTTCATCTTTTACGATGTCAAAGAAATATAACTGAAAGTTAAACGGTGAAAGTTGATTTAGATATGATGTTGGGCTTACACAAAAGAAATCATTTGATTTGTTTATCGTGAAATCGGGGTTAGGAACACGTTGGATTCTTTCAGCTAGATCAAAAATATTACCTTTAGACCAAACATGAAATAAGATTGCAATTTGGAAAAGTGGAAAGTTTGTTGATGTGTATTAAAAACCAAGCGTCACGTCTGTCATTCTTTAATGCATTTTAATTGGACAACGAGGAACAAATTATTAATATTTTTTGGGCAAACAGTAAGATGTGCATAGACTATGAACTTTTTGGTACCATTGTGACTTTTGACATTAACTTGCCACCAACAAAGATCAAACACCTCTTAGAGTGTTTATTGGGTCTAATAAGTATAGGGAAGAAATCATCTTCACAACTTCTTATTTATACGACGAGACACAAGAATTATTTGATTAGGTTTTAATACATTTTTGGATTCACACAAATTCAAGAAGCCTACAACGCTCTTCATCGATCAAGATATATCGATGGGAAATGCGGTACGTGTTGTGATGCCGGAGGCACGACAAGATTTGTGGACTTTTCATATTATGCAAATGCTATTAAAGATCTTGGTAATTTGATGAAGGATGATTCATGATTTTTGTGACACTCTCCACCCAGGTGACATCATCGGGCTGAGTCATCGATCATAATCACATTCAAAACCCTATGCTGAATACAGAGCAACTACATCCTCATACTCATACTGTAGGTCCCTAAATAACCTAGAGGGGGGTGAATATGTGTTTTACAACTTAGAGTATGAATTTAAAAATTAAGATTACAACGTAAAGACGGATATAACAGTAACAAGTTTAACACAGAGATTTATACTGGTTCGGCCCCACCAGCCTAAGTCCAGTCCTCGAGCACTCCACACAAGGGAGACCTACTCGAGCCTTTCACTAAACCAACTAGCTTCGGGTGCTAGCTCAAACCTCAGTACAATATCCGAAACCCTTCCAAGGTTTCCAACATATTACAAATGAAAAGAGATTACAATTTGAATACAATAAACAGGCTCCTTCTTGAGCAGATAGTACAATGAAAGTTTTAAAGCTAAGCCTTCTTAGGTGGGAAGATCTATATTCTTTCAAGAACAAAACCAAGAAGCTTACACAGAACTTTCTCTAAGGTAAACTCACTCAAAAGATAATTGATAAGAATAAGAGATTGAGATGAGAGAGTTTTTCAGAGTAAAAATTTGCGCGAGAGAAAAAGGTAATAAATGCTCTAACAGATTTCCTATTTATACAAGGAGGAAAAAGAGGACTATTAGGTAGAAGAACCAAACAAGAAGGATTCGACTAAAATGTCTTGGCTTCGACTGAAAGTCTTGGCTTCGACTAAAAGTCTTGCCTTCGACTGAAAGTCTTGGCTTCGACTAAAACACTTGGCTTCGACTGAAAGTCTTGGCTTCGACTAAAACATTTGGCTTCGACTGAAAGACTTGACTTCGACTAAAACATATTGACATCGACTGAAAGTCTTGGCTTCGACTGAAAGTCTTGCCTTTGACTGAAAGTCTTGCCTTCGACTGAAAAACTTGACTTCGACTAAAACATTTTGCTTCGACTGAAAAGCTTGACTTCGACTAAAACATTTTGGCTTCGACTAAAATGTCTTGGCTTCGACTGAAAGTCTTGCCTTCGACTAAAAGTCTTGCCTTCGACTGAAAGACTTGCCTTCGACTAAAAGTCTTTCCTTCGACTGAAAGACTTGACTTCGACTAAAACATTTTGTTTCGACTGAAAGACTTGACTTCGACTAAAACATTTGGTTTCGACTCAAAAACTTGACTTCGACTAAAAGTCTTGGTTTCGTTCTTTACTAGAATTTCTGTAAGATCCTTTAATAAAGGCTTTAAAGAAAAAACTAATCAAGAAAAAACTAATCAAGAAAAAATATACTTCAAGATCTTGCATCTTTATCTGTAGTCCAAAGCTTGAGTCCAAACAAGTCCAAAGTCTTTGTCATCCATGTCAAGGTCGTGCAAAGTCTCTGTCATCCATGTCAAGATTATGTCTTTGTTTGATTAAGATAAAACCTGAAATGTTTTAACTTTAATAATATTGTCAGATTAATGTTAGATAAGATAAGTCTGAAATCATCAAATCAACAATCTCCCCCTTTTTGATGATGACAATATTAAAAGACATACTCCCCCTTAATCAATTAACATTCACATAAAAGAACAATAGAAAGAGCATCTTTAAATAATCAAAAGATTTAATACAGATGCATAAAAAGAATGATAGATTAATACATGTTCTCCCCCTTTGTCAAAGCAAAAAGTGGGGGCATCCAGGGTAACAAAGAATGACTAAATAAAAACTAAGGCCGACGGCGGGAGAACCTTGTGCAGAGGATGAGGGATCAACGGGCGGTGGAGCAGACCGACGAGTACCGTGCATAGAAGAGGTGGCAGCAGGCAGCGGATCTGTTATGGGAACTTCAACGACGCGAGGAGAGCGCGGCGGCGGAGGATTATAAGGAAGATGCGGGTTAAAGAACCATTCTTCCCCGTCGTTACCAGTATGTCGAGAAGGAAAGACATCTGGACGAGTCACCCAAAAACCATGAGCCTGATCGAAAGTCTGATGAGCCAAATATCGGTTCTGTTCAGTCAGAATGCTCATCGTAAGATAAGCCTGGCGACGATGATCCTGAAGGGCAGCCTCTTACTGGCGATGAAGGTCATGCTGCATCAGTGTCAGACTTTCAAGAATGGGGGTTTGATTTAGATGGAGATAGGTGAGGTTAGCAGTAAGGTCATTGAGGAGGTTGTGAAAATCTATTTGGTTTGAAAGTAGCTGGGCGGAAGAATGTTGAACCGACTGCTGAAGAGCAGCAAGCTCTTGAAGAAGAATAGTGTGGTTATTGGCCATGGAAGCAGCAAGGGTGGTTTGGGATTCAAGAATAAGCTGAATCAAGATAGAGATTCGAGAAAGAGTGTCAGAGAGGTCGGGGTGATCAGAAGAGAGAAATTCATCAAAATTGAAATTTGAGAAGTCGTTTAGTGGACTAGTGAAGAAGGGATCAGCAGGGTGAGGAGGGGTGGGAAAAGGAGGAACTGAGGTGGAAGGGTCAGTAGGAGCAGGGGGTATGAACTGAGGAGAAGGAGGTTGAGGTGGTGAAAAAGGTGGGATGGAAGCAGAAGGGGGGGTTGAGGGAATTTCAGGAGCAGGGGAGGGAACAGGAATGGAAGCTGGGACAGACTGGGAAGGGCGTTCAAGAAGGACAGTGTTGGAGGTGAGATCGGAGCGGATGGCGAAGCCGGCTCGACGAAGAGAAGTTTCATCGAGCACATGATGACTCGGAAGAGGGATACGTTCCGAGTTAGAAGTAGGAAAGGAAACATGAAAATGTTCAAAGACTCGAGTTAACAGAAGGCCGAAAGGAAGGTTAGCAGAAGATTTGTTTTTACGGGCATTCATGACGAGCATGATAATGCCGGCAATGTTTAACGGGAACCCCGAATGAAATGGGTGAGAAGAATGATGTCTAAGTAGGAAAAGGTAGCATAGGAGCCAGAACGGGCCGAAAGATTGTAACAGAGAATAAGGTGGAGAACGCGATAAAGAGGGGACATGTCACCTAAATTGGGTTTACGGGGATGAGTGATAGACGGGTCCCCTAAGAGTGTTTGGGTCTGTTGGAGTGGAGTAAAAGAACTGGTGGTACACCAAGTGTTTGCAGTGAAAACTAGAGTAGAAGATTGATTTACAAAACCGAAAATATGGGCCAATGTGGTGGCATCAAGACGAATGTGGACCCCATTGACATACGAGGTTAGAAAAGTAGGGGGTTGAGTATTAAAGTGCAAATTTGAGTAGAACATGCGCACAAGAGCAGGATAATAAGTGGAGGATGGAGGAGAATGGAGAGACAGCCCATTCGCTCAAATATAGCGGTAATACCAAGTTGAGTCATGAGATTGACATCACTTGGGCGACCGGGGATGACTTCCCGATTGACGAAATGTGTATAATATGTAAGTTGGTCGTCGGGAGTTGGAAAGAAATGGGGAATGTGAAGGATATCGGAAGAGGAATTGTATGGGCAAGTAGGGGGTGGGCAAGTTGGGGGAGAAGCAGACGAAGAAGAGGCAGCAGGAGGAGGAGGAGGAGGAGGAACTACAGTACCTGAAGTGGACGGTGGAGCTGAGGACAGATGGACAGTTGCAGAGGACGAATGGCGCGAAGCAGTGGTGGATGTTTGACGGGTGCGAGGACGGGTGGTCGGTGGAGGAGCAGCCTCAGCGGCAGGCGCAGCATCGGTAGAGGACGGAGTCCCATCGGATTCTTCGTCAGATTGAATAATAAGACGACAACAACTTAGAGGTCGTGGGTTGGAGGCCATGTAGGTCCTTGGAGTGACAGGTGGACAAGAGAGAGAAGAAGAGAAACAAAAGTGAAAATGAAAGACAAACAGTGAAAAAGCGGAACAGTAAAAAGTGAAAAAAGTGGCATATAAATAGGCAGAGAAGTTTCAGTCGACTGAAAGTCGTGTTTCAGTCGACTAAAGGGTTTGAGTCGACTGAAACAAGTTTCATTCGACTGAAACAAGTTTAATTCGACTGAAACAAGTTTCATTCGACTGAAAGTGAACTTTTAGTCGACTGAAAATGGACCTTTACGCGACAGAAACTCTGAACAGAGCAAAAGTTAACTAAGATCGCACATTCCCAAACGACGACGAAGAGAACAGAAAGAAGATTCAGCTAAAGGTTTTGTAAAAATATCAGCGAGCTGATCTTCAGAGCCAACTTTCTTGAGTTCAATTAACCCTTTTTGAACCTTGTCGCGGAGAAAGTGATGACGAATATCTATGTGCTTAGTGCGTGAGTGTTGGACATGATTTTTACTAATATCTATAGCACTGCTACTGTCGCACATAATAGGAATAAGCTCTAAAAAGACTCCAAAATCTTGTAAAGTTTGACGCATCCATAAAACTTGGGCACAACAGCCTCCAGCTGCAACATATTCCGCTTCAGCAGTGGATAGAGCCACAGATGTCTGTTTCTTACTGTGCCATGAAACTAAAGCATCTCCGAGAAACTGACAGGTGCCACTAGTACTCTTACGATCAACAAGACATCCCGCATAATCAGAATCAGAAAAACCGACCAGATCTATTGAAGAATTACGAGGATACCAGAGACCTAAGTTTAGAGTGCCAGAGAGATATTTAAAAATACGTTTAACTACAGATAAATGAGATTCTTTGGGACAGGCTTGAAAACGGGCACAGATGCAAACACTAAACATGATGTCAGGTCTAGATGCAGTAAGATAGAGTAAACTGCCAATCATACCACGAAAAAGTTTACTATCTACATCTTTACCATTTTCATCTTTGATAAGATTGACACTGGGAGAAATAGGGGTACCTCTAGGTTTAGCATTTTCCAAGCCAAACCTTTTCAAAAGTTCCCGAGTGTACTTAGACTGATTGATAAAAATTCCTTCTTTGGACTGCTTGATTTGAAGTCCAAGAAAAAAAGTAAGTTCACCCATCATGCTCATCTCAAATTTCCTGCGCATATTCTCAGCAAATTCTTGACATAGATCATTGTTAGTGGCACCAAAAATAATGTCATCAACATATATTTGAACTATTAAAATATGGGAACTACGAGTTTTTGTAAAGAGAGTAGTATCGACTTTGCCACGAGAGAATCCATGATCAATGAGGAAGCTGCTGAGACGATCGTACCAAGCTCGAGGAGCTTGTTTAAGACCGTACAAAGCCTTTTTCAGTTTAAAGACATGATTGGGGTATTTTTCATTTTCAAAATCGGGAGGTTGTTTAACAAAACTTCCTCCTCCCCATTCAAGAAAGCACTTTTCACATCCATTTGAAAAAGTTTGAAGTTCAAATGACATGAAAATGCCAAAAGAATTCGGATAGCTTCAAGTCGAGCAACAGGGGCAAAGGTTTCATCAAAATCAACCCCTTCGACTTGATTGTATCCTTGAGCAACTAGTCTGGCTTTGTTACGAACAATATGGCCATTTTTATGAAGTTTGTTTCGAGAAACCCACTTTATTCCAATGACCTTTTGTTGAACAGGAGCTGAAACTAGTGTCCAAACATCGCTTCTCTCAAATTGATTCAATTCATCTTGCATGGCAAGAATCCACTCAGAATCATTTAGAGCCTCTGAAATGTTTTTAGGCTCTATTTGAGAAAGAAAAGCAAAATCCGCACAAAAGAGATTTACCGTAGACCGAGTTGCAACTCCGCATTCCACATTGCCTATAACTTGTTCTAATGGATGACTAGAAGAGTATCTCCAACTTTTTGGAAGTGGCAGAGTCTCATCGTTATTGTTGTGAGAAGAAGTTGAACACTCCCCCTCAGTTGAGGAGACGTTAAGTTTGTTGTTCAAATCCATAGAGAGTTCTTCATCGTCATCACCTGCAATCTTACTTGGTTTTTCAACATTAGATTCTTCAAATACTACATGCATAGATTCTTCAATGGTCATAGACTTACGGTTATAAATTCTATATGCTCTACTTTTTAATGAGTAACCAAGAAATATTTCCTCATCAGATTTCGTATCGAACTTTCCTAAATTCTCACGATTGTTCAAAATAAAGCATTTGCAACCGAAAACCCTGAAATAATGGATTTTTTTTTTTTTTTTTGAGAATAGTTCGTAAGGAGTTTTATCAAGAATTGGTCTGATGAGTACTCTGTTCAACACGTAACAGGAAGTGCTGACGGCTTCTGCCCAAAAATATTTTGGCAGAGAGTTTTCTTGAAGCATGGTTCTGGCCATTTCTTGAAGAGTACGATTCTTTCTCTCAACAACTCCATTTTGTTGGGGTGTCCGAGGAGCAGAAAACTCATGTGAAATGCCATTTTGAATACAAAAAGGGATAAAATCTTTTTCAAATTCACCGCCATGATCACTTCGAATTTTGACAAGCTTCAACTCCTTCTCATTTTGAAGCTGCTTAACAAGACTGAAAAAAATTTCAAACGCTTCATCTTTACGAGTTAGAAAGAGAACCCAGGTGTATCTTGAAAAATCGTCAACAATGACGAAGGCATAAAATTTTCCACCTAGGCTAGCATTTCTAGTAGGGCCAAAAAGATCTAAATGAAGGAGTTGAAGAGGGCGAGAGGTGGAAACAACATTTTTGGCTTGAAAAGAAGTTTTTGACTGTTTACCATATTGACAGGCATCACAGATTTTATCCTTGATAAACCTCAAATTTGGTAAGCCTCTGACAAGATCTTTCGAGAGAAGTTTCTTGATTAGATCCATGTGAACATGACCTAATCTACGATGCCACAACCAAATATCATTGTGCTGAACAGAAAGACATACTTCACGAGAGTAGTCAGATGCATCAAAAGATAGAGTATAGATATTACCATCTCTCTTACCGATCAGCGTACTCCCATCTGAGGCACGACTGATAAGACATTTTTCGCCTTCAAACTGAACTTTGTGACCACTATCGATTAGTTGACTGATACTTATCAAATTAAACTTTAAACCGTCAACTAAGGATACGTTGTCAATAGAAATGGAACCGGTGCCAATTTTACCTTTACCGATGATCTTACCATTTGAGTTGTCTCCAAAGGTAACAAGCCCGCCATTTTTTGGGGTGATGTGCGAGAAAAGAGAACGATCACCTGTCATATGTCTTGAACAACCGCTGTCGAGAATCCATTTGTTGCAGTTTACCCTTGCTTTCAAGCATACCTACAACAGATTCTAGTTTCGTTCCTTTAGGTACCCATACTTTCTTGGGTCCTGGAAGATTAGATGAAGAAGATTTTGGCACCCATACATGTTTCATTTTATTCTTCGTAAAAGAAAAAGATGACTGATTTTTAATAAGATTAAGAGGACAATTTTTAACTAAATGTCCCTTTTTGTTACAAACCGTACAGAGAGTGAATGGTGAGCAGGAAACTAAACTTTTGTTAAAGAAATTTTTGTAATCTTTTTGCTTCTTTGAAGGATCATAACCAATTCCACTTTTCTCAAAGACACATCTTTGTTTTCCCAAAAGAATATCCAAATTCTCTCTTCCTTGGGTAAATTTTGAAAGAGTAAAATTCAGGTCTTCAATCTCCTTTTCTAAATTTATTTTTTGTGTAGTCATATCCTCCAGTTGAGATTTTAAAGATTCATTTTCAACTGGAACTTTGACTTCTCTGAGAAATTGGATTTCAGAAGGCTCAAGAAAATTTTCTTTCTTAAAAGCATTTTGTAATACCCCAAATAATATGTAGCTAATTATTTTAATTCTTGGGTTACTTTCGAAGTTTTAATAATATTTTTGAATTCCTTTTGAATAAGTAACATATCTTAGGGGCCTTTGGAGTAATTTACTAAGTTTAGAGAAATAAAAAGACTGGCTAGTTTGTGTTTTATCGTTAAATAGAGTCTGATCTTTTAGAGAGAGGAGAAGAAAGAGAAAATTAGGGCTTGGAGATTTCAACCCTCTACGCACAATTGGTAAGTGATCAATCCTAAACCTTAATCAAAATATAATTGATTTGAAGATTTTAATCTTAGTGGTTGATTTTATTAATTAGGTTTGATAATTTCGGAAGGTTATGCAACCTTGCGAATCTTGTAACGTGAATTGAGGTAAGGGTTACACTCATAATACCCTTTCTTATAAGGATTTCGCCTCTGATCGTTGATATCGTTTTGTTAGCTATTGATCGATTCTTTATTGATTCATTAACATTCGAAATTTTTTTGTTTTGCTTTTATCGATTATATGTAGTGTCATATTTTTCTCATCAGTGAAACAATCTTATCGGTAAAACCCGCCGGACACATAAACAATCTATTGGTGTTCGCGTGGAATTTTAATCACGATGCAGTGCAGACCTTTCTGACACGCACTCCTGCACGCATAGGCTGACCTCTATATTTCGTGTCCTTGTTTCATGTAGTAGCACACCTTTTTGTCATTTGGTTCATGTGGCAAGCCATGAAACATACATTGGTATACCATCCCATACATGGCAATAGTATTTTCAATTCTTTTCAGATTCAAGCGTGTAACTCATATGTTAGTACACTGCCACGTGTCCAGTTTTAAATGGTGTACACATTTTGTTAACCTTTTTGCCCATATGTCGTTATTTGAAATTTCTGGAACAGTACGAACTCGGATTCAAGCGATTCCACTTCCATTAAACTCGTCTTTTCGTCCTCTTCGACTCGACTCTAATATCGAGTAGTTTCTGAAATCGTTAAGTCGCCCTTATTGAAATGTAAGTTTTGATACTTTTTCGGCTAGTATATCCGTGTGATACTTTGATGTCCGTTTGACCTCTCTGAATTGAATTAATATTTTAGAACCTTCACGTGGTTAGGTTAACGTGATTTACAATCACGTATTACGTGATTATATCGTATTTGATAATTTGTTCAATTATTCGATTGTGTTAATTTGACTTTGACTTTGATTTGATATTTGATGGGTTGGATGTCCCGAAGTGAGATTATTTGTCGTGCTAAGATTGTCAATCGTCTTTGCACTTTCGTTTCCATATACTTTGTTTGGACTCAGCTACACATTATTGAATACCAGCGTTGTACTCCGTGGGTGTGTGCGTGTGATCTTTACTGGGCTTTGTGCTCACCCCCCTTTTCTCTCCCCATTTCAGGTAGTTAAGCTGAGACGGCTTAGAGGAGTTAATAGCATTATGCTTAAGCTTGGAGTTGAACTTTAATTGATAACTCTCTTAGTAGCTTTGAAATAAGAACCTTGTAATAGTTTTTGATTTAATGACTTTTGTTACCCTAATGCTTAGGAAATAATTATTGTTATCAAACTTCCGCTGCAATTGTTAGACTTTGATGAGGAACTTGAATGCCTTTGATTTCAGATATAATTTAGAGCTCTGATTACCTCTTTGAGGTCATATTTTGGTAAGATGCTTTGGGTATTATATTTTTCGTAAGCAGGACTATTTTGAAATAGTATATGTTGGTCCGCCTCCAGATCGGGGCGTGACACATTTAGATTATTTTCTAAAGAAACATTTTCAGAAATATAAAATTTAATTTTTTCTTGCAACTCTTCATTTTCACCTTCCACTCTTCAACAGTACTTATCAAAGAAAAAGTCTTATTTTTTAGATCTGCATTTTTAATTTTCAACTTTTCATAGTTTTTACTGAGTTCGAGAAAAGCTGACTTAAGTTCGTTAAAATGTTTTTCAGGGGTTACCTTGGGATCATCATCGTTTGCCATGAAGCAGAGTTGAGCTACGTCATCATCCTCGCTTCCTTCCTTATCGCTTTCATCAGAGTCATCCCAAGTCAGCAGTGCTTTTCTTGATTTGAACTTCTTCTCCTTGAAGTCTCGACTGTTGCTGTTGGCGGTCTTGTTCCTGAGTTGTGGACAGTATTTCTTTATATGCCCAGTTCTGCCACATTCGTAGCAGGCGTCAGGATTTTCCCTTACATTCCAATCACTGTTATTTCTTTGATGTGATTGGTTTGTTGGATTTCTCCTGAACATCCCATCTCTCTTGTTTGCGAGAAACTTCTTGAACTTCCGAGTGATGAGAGCCATTTCAGGATCAGAATCGTCGCTGCTTTCCGTTGGCTCATGAGAGGTCTCAGCTTTAAGAGCTAAGTTCTTCTTCTTGGAGGTGCTTTCTTCTTCGTCATGAATTTTTATTGTAATTTCATGAGTCATTAAAGACCCCTCCAATTCTTCAAGCTTCAGCACATTCAAGTCCTTCGCCTCTTGAATGGCTGTGAGTTTTGCTTCCCATCTTTTTGGGAGAGATCTGAGAACTTTTCGGACCACTTCATTTTCTGGGTAAGTTTTACCCAAAAGTCTCAGCCCATTGATAATGAGAGTGAATCTGGAGTACATCTCATTTATGGACTCGTGCTCCTTCATCTTGAAGGCCTCGTACTGCTGGACCAACATGTTGATTTTGGTCTCTTTTACCTGATTTGTTCCTTCATGAGTAACCTCCAACAATCTCCATATTTCTCTAGCAGTCTCACAAGCTGAGACTCGATTGTACTCATTATGTCGAGGCCACAGCTGATGATGTTCTTAGCTTTATCATCCATGGAGAAAAGCTGGGCCTCATGATTATCCATTTCAAGAATTCCTTTCGGAATCTTGCTTCCATCCGGTCCATCCTTCATAGGAATTATAGGACCATTTTCAACAACATACCATACGTGAGTATCCTGCCTCAGAAAATTCCTCATGCGATTTTTCCAGTAGCTGTAGTTGTCATTTTTCAACAAGGGTGGCCTGGTGGTTGCTGATCCTTCTTCCATAACACGATCTTTAGCTCTTGACGATTAAGTCACAGAAGAATGCCAGAGCACACGGTTCTGATACCACTTGTAGGTCCCTAAATACACCTAGAGGGGGGTGAATAGGTGTTTTACAACTTAGAGTATGAATTTAAAAATTAAGATTACAACGTAAAGACGGATATAACAGTAACAAGTTTAACACAGAGATTTATACTGGTTCGGCCCCACCAGCCTACGTCCAGTCCTCGAGCACTCCACACAAGGGAGACCTACTCGAGCCTTTCACTAAACCAACTAGCTTCGGGTGCTAGCTCAAACCTCAGTACAATATCCGAAACCCTTCCAAGGTTTCCAACAGATTACAAATGAAAAGATATTACAATTTGAATACAATAAACAGGCTCCTTCTTGAGCAGATAGTACAATGAAAGTTTTAAAGCTAAGCCTTCTTAGGTGGGAAGATCTATATTCTTTCAAGAACAAAACCAAGAAGCTTACACAGAACTTTCTCTAAGGTAAACTCACTCAAAAGATAATTGATAAGAATAAGAGATTGAGATGAGAGAGTTTTTCAGAGTAAAAATTTGCGCGAGAGAAAAAGGTAATAAATGCTCTAACAGATTCCCTATTTATACAGGAAGGAAATAGAGGACCGTTAGGTAGAAAAACCAAACAAGAAGGATTCTTCTAAAATGTCTTGGCTTCGACTGAAAGTCTTGACTTCGACTGAAAGTCTTGGCTTCGACTAAAATTCTTGCCTTCGACTAAAACATTTTGGCTTCGACTGAAAGTCTTGGCTTCGACTGAAAGTCTTGCCTTCGACTGAAAGTCTTACCTTTGACTAAAAGTCTTGCCTTCGACTAAAACACTTGCCTTCGACTGAAAGACTTGACTTCGACTAAAAAATTTGGCTTCGATTGAAAGACTTGACTTCGACTAAAACATTTTAGCTTCGACTAAAACGTCTTGGCTTCGACTGAAAGTCTTGCCTTCGACTAAAAGTCTTGCCTTCGACTGAAAGACTTGCCTTCGACTAAAAGTCTTGCCTTCAACTGAAAGACTTGACTTCAACTAAAACATTTTGTTTCGACTGAAAGACTTGACTTCGACTAAAACATTTGGTTTCGACTCAAAAACTTGACTTCGACTAAAAGTCTTGGTTTCGTTCTTTACTATAATTTATGTTAGATCCTTTAAGAAAGGCTTTAAAGAAAAAACTAATCAAGAAAAAATATACTTCAAGATCTTGCAGCTTTATCTATAGTCCAAAGCTTGAGTCCAAACAAGTCCAAAATCCTTGTCATCCATGTCAAGGTCGTGCAAAGTCTCTGTCATCCATGTCAAGATTATGTCTTTGTTTGATTAAGATAAAACCTGAAATGTTTTAACTTTAATAATATTGTCAGATTAATGTTAGATAAGATAAGTCTGAAATCATCAAAATCAACAAGTCAACAATCTCCCCCTTTTTTATGATGACAATATTAAAAGACATACTCCCCCTTAATCAGTTAACATTCACATAAAAGAACAATAGAAAGAGCATCTTTAAATAATCAAAAGATTTAATACAGATGCATAAAAAGAATGATAGATTAATACATGTTCTCCCCCTTTGTCAAAGCAAAAAGTGGGGGCATCCAGGGTAACAAAGAATGACTAAATAAAAACTAAGGCCAACGACGGCAAGAACCTTGTGCAGAGGATGAGGGATCAGCGGGCGACGGAGCAGACCGACGAGTACCGTGCGCAGAAGAGGTAGCAGCAGGCGGCGGATCTGTTGTGGGAACTTCAACGACGCGAGGAGAGCGCGGCGGTGGAGGATTGTAAGGAAGATGTGGGTTGAAGAACCATTCTTCCCCGTCGTTGCCAGTATGTCGAGAAGGAAAGACATCTGGACGAGTCACCCGAAAACCATGAGCCTGATCGAAAGTCTGATGAGCCAAATAGCGGTTCTGTTCGGTCAGAATGCTCGTCGTGAGATAAGCCTGGCGACGATGATCCTGAAGGGCAGCCTCTTCCTGGCAGTGAAGGTCATGCTGCATCCGTGTCAGACTTTCAAGAATGGGGGTGTGATTTAGATGGAGATAGGTGAGGTTAGTAGTAAGGTCATTTAGGAGGTTGTGAAAATCTATTTGGTTTGAAAGTAACTAGGCGAAAGAATGTTGTACCGACTGCTGAAGAGCAGCAAGCTCTTGAAGAAGAATAAACATCATTGAAATACAAATCATTAAAATCATCAACATCAAAAGAAAATGAAATGCAATGCACATCGACACGACGGACAGGACTCGACTAGACACGACAGACTCTGCTCGAGCGATATTCATCCTCTTTGGCCAGTGATCATAATTCATAGGCCATCCTCCTCATATTGATGTCCCATTTTACGGGATGTTTATCTCAGTCTCAAGTAAATTGAAGAGATACTATCAACAAGTAGGGAACTCATCTAGAGTGCTTTCCCTAACCACCTTACAACCAAGCAGCAGGACTTCTTCAACAGGGCGGACTAAGGGAAAATTTATCTCACCTTACGTCCTCAACAACACAGTTCAACAAGGAATACCGGATCAAAAGATCAACTGATGTTCAAACCTAACAACAAGGGTTCAACATGATATCATCAATAGGGCGGACTCGGGAGAAGTTTTCGAAAAGCCCTCAACAACGTTCTTACATAAGAGGAATGTCGACTACCAATAAGTGCCGACATTCCACAAACAACATCATCATCAATGACAGGGCAGACTCGGGAGAAGTTTGCCACAAGTCCTCAATGGTGTTCTCAAAGAGAAGAGATATCGGCTATCAATAACTGCCGACATCTCACAACAACCACACGATAACCCCTACGCATCACCATTATCAACTTCAGGTATGCTAATCGAATCGAATCATAGCATACTAGAACATGACTTATTCTTACTAAACTTTATCAACGGGGCGGACTAAGGGAAATTACTCACCTTACTCAACAACGTAATTCCAAATCAACAAACATCGGTCACAATAATTATCGGTGTCAAATCATAACGACGAGAATTCAACAAGATGTCATCAACATGGCATGCTAATCGAAACAATGAATTAGCACATCAGAACCACATTGTCCTTACCTCTTTGGCTCATAGCCGAAGTAACTTGCAATCTCTGATCACAACGAGCTGCATCACCTAGTCAAATAATACTATGCTCGTTAGACATCATTCAACATATACACACTCCTTATTCTACCCTTTCCTCTTTAACGGTCATAGCGTTTTATGACAGCTAGTTAACCCGATCCAATAACTGGATCTTTAACCTAGCCTTATCGACGCCTCCACAATAACCACTCCCATTATTTAACATATTAACACCATTCCTCACTTCGCACCATTCCAGACGCTGAATAACGCGTGTTCCTAAAAATTTGGCGTCAACATGGCAAATTACCAAAATATCCCCTCTAGGCGACAAATTATCAAAATACCCCCAAAGGGTTCACTACAACCCAAACACCCCAAACCTTCTTCAAAACAACATTTCAGGTGTTTTACAACTCTTTCCAGACTAACAAGTCTCTTGAAAAATTTTACCGAGAAACTTACCAAAATACCCCTCTCATGGCGGCAATTTACCAAAATGCCTCATGAGGGTTCCTGGCACCAGACAAATCTCAAAACCACCTTAAAAAAAACCACTTTCAAACACTATTTTAAGCATCTTGAAATCATTTTTCAGCTAAAACATATTTTACAAAATTTTCGCCTAAAAATCTCGAATCGGTGTCCGGACCGAGCGCTTAAAAGTCCGTTCAGCCAAAAATAGCTAACAACTTCGGAATGACCCAAAATATTGGGAAATAAAACTTCTCAGCATCATAGAGTTCTCATAAAAATTTTGCGCAAAACTGCGCTTGTTTGATATTTTAAATTTCACTGTAAATTTCCAAACTTTACGCGTCTGTTCACCCTTTTCCGATCTCGAAAAAATATGAAATATTTCCACGCTACAGGTCTCCTAAAAAGAACTAGGGTCTCATTTTCGTACTTTGGATAAATCTGACCCTAACTATTTTTAAAATTTTGAATTATAACCTGTATATTGAATCTTCACTTTTTGCGACAATTACATCTACTATTCAAATCATCACACACACTAACAGACCTTGACCACACACACTCTTCTTCTTCCTCCTTCAGTCCGTCACACACCTGGGCACACTTTCGCCCAATCACGCATGAATTTCTCATTGTTTCACATCCTAATCACTTGGTTCCATCACAAACTACACATTAACACCCTAAATCCACTTAATTTACACAATTACGCCATATAAATCCATACCCATATCCACCCGAAGAACACACACAACTGAACACACCCCAAATGCGAAGCCCTAATTAATTTTTCTTCTTGGTTATGGTTTAGATTCTCATATTACACAATCCATCAAAATTCCATTTGAAATCCCACTCCAAATCTATATTCACAGCCAGTTTTGAAGCAAATTATGAAGAATTCCGTAGATTTTATGCTACTTTACAAATTATAGATGATACAAATGAAATAATCAGATTTAATATTTCTGAAGGTACTTTATCTTTAAAATATAATCCTTTAAGGTATTATATTCGTGTTCTTATAAACATAGACGCCATAATAACAGATTTAAATGCATATTTAAAACATTTAGTAGAATTTTACATATATTTCAAAGACATGGATAATAATAGTTATTACCATAATGAATACATTAGACTAATAATTAGAAGACCAAATGTAGATAGGTTTAGACTAATAACTGAAAGACATGAAACAAATTTGGCTTTTTGTAAAGGCTGGTCTTTCTCAGCTTTGGACGAGCATCTTCTTATGTGGGCCCTTAGCTTTAATAATGCGTCTGCTTAATGAACTTGAGATCTTGTCTTCTTGCGTCTGCGTCCGATGGCCGAAAGTAACTTTAATAGCTGTCTACATGCGTGGCCTGTTTGTTGCTGCTCTGCTTCTAGTCTCTGGTCTTCAATCTTGTGTTCCATCTCTTCAGTCTTTGCATCTTCTGAAGATTCGCTGGAAATTATTGGGCTTGGGCTTGGTCTATGTGCATCTTGAAATAACGGGTCTTCATAGAAGAGGCTATTTGTTGTAGCCGATTTCTTGAAGGCCCAAATACAAGAATTAGAATTAGAAGCCAATGACTGGAAGAACAGATACACCACTATTCTTTCAAAACACCAGTCATCAAAACCCACTACCTCTGGGGTTAAAGGAGTAGCTAGTCCGGATTCACAGGCTTCTAGTAAAGATAAATCAAGTCCTGTTATAGCTGGTAATTTGCTCAAAATTACTGAAAAACCTTCTAGTTCAGGAAAAAGAACTCCTAGTCCAGTTCAACAGGTAGCTGGTAAAGACTTATCAAACCCTATCAAAGTTGGAGGTTTACTCAAAATCTCTGAAAATCCTTTGAAGTCAGGAGAAAGAACTCCTAGCCTAGAAAAACAGGTATCTGGTAAAGGCAAGTTAGTCTTGTCTCAGTAGCTAAGACTTCTGTTCTATTTCTATCTTCTATATTTCCTCTTCCTAGAATATGACTATTATTTCTTATCATAGACTAAAAATCAAACGATGGGATTTAAACAAAATATATTGTAAGTTAGACTAAAAATAACGGGTTTTCATAGAAGAGGCTATTTGTTGTAGCCGATTTTTTGAAGTCTTCTACTGCCTTGTCGGGTCCCATAGTGTTGATATTGCTGAAAGTTTTGCTGATTATTTCTGCAAATGCTTCAGCTACTTCTTTCTGGACAGAGTAGGCTTGTCTTTTTGCCTTCTTCTTATTTCTATATCCTTTTCCTGCCTATTTAAGCCAAGGCAGATTTCATTTGTAAACACACGAATTCCAATTCAGAGCAATCAAGCACTCATTCTCTCAAAACTCTCTGCTTTCTTCATGCGATCTAACGTTTCTCTATAAAAATCTAACTGACATTCTTCCAGATGCATTTTTGTACCAAAGGTTATCTGTGGGTATGATACTATTATTAGAGCTAGTTTCTAGTAGTTTATCTACTTGTCATTCTTGTCCTGAATTTTCTAACGGATCTACTCTATAAGGTGGAAGGAGTCTAATTCCTCTATTTATAATAAATTTTGATGTGTCGTATATAGATAACTTATATCCAACTTGACTATTTTGTGTTAATTTTCCTATAAATGTGGTACAAATTAATAGGTTTTTGCCTTGTTGAAAGTCTTCATATCATTTTGTCATGATCTTAATTTTAGTGTTTTTTGCAAAATCTCTAGTATTTATACAAAAATCTGGTGCACAGTAAAAGATGCCACCATTGTTGTTCATATCTATCTAAATCTAGATTATAATTGTCTTCTATATTTGAATCTTCTATTTCTTCTATTCTTAAACATTCTTCTCCTACGTTTGTTATGCAACAGTTTATTTTTCCATTACTACAGTCATCACATATATAATCTAATACATCCAGACTCTGAAAATGAGTTAATCAGAGGAAATTTTAATTTAACACATATAGGATTAATTATCAAGAAAGTATCCCTGAGTTTTTTCCAAAGAGAAGAATTTTGGTGGTTCAACTTAGCATTCTGAGATTTAATCCAGTTAAAACCTACCCTGCATTCTGAACTTTTGAAAATTAAGAATTTTAAACCAGACTCTCTCTCTGTCCTTAAAGTTTTTGCCATATCTTCTCTGAATCATCTCTTTATTCCGCCTTGCTTTTATCCGTATTATGCTTTCATCCATAATGGTACACAGTCTAATCATAATTTTACATATAGCTACATATCTTGGATACTTCTTAATTTTCAAAAGTTCAGAATCCGGGTAGGTTTTAACTGGATTAAATCTTAGAATGCTAAGTTGAACCACCAAAATTCTTCTCTTTGGAAAAAACTCAGGGCATGCGTTAGTCAACGGGTTTTCTAAGCCATCACTCGGCAACTAACCCTAAAAGACTCGCTCCTACTTTTGTTTAAAACCTTTAAGAAAAATCGTGAAAGTCAGTTTAGAAGCATAATCGATTTAAAATCTTGCTAAAGCCTGAAGAAAGCATAATCATTTTGAAGTAAAAATTTGTTTAACAGAGTCTCTCTTTCCCAAGTAAATGCCATATGATCTCTAATCAAGACTATATTGAGTTGTTTTTAGTCATACTAGACTTTGAGATAATCATTTTCAGTTCATAGAATGCTTTTCACCTTAGAGCGTGTTCACCCCAGAATAATAAACAAGTTAAAGGAGAATGCTAAGTAACCCAGAACAAGTAACCCCTTGTTATCAAAGTTTATCATGAATAGACGTCCAGCAAATCCTACTTTTTATAGCAGTTATAGTGAAGACAATGAAGAATATTCTGTAGATATTACGCAATTTAATCATTTCTATGCAAGTTTAAATGCTTTAAATTACGTCAATCATAGAATTAAGGTTAATTTAGACTCTGGCAGATTTAGACTTGTTATAAATCCTTTAGCTACATATCTTAGATACTTTATAAATCTAGACCATTTTACTCAAAGAGTAAACGAATATTTAGAAAAACTTTTAAGACACCATATAGTTTTGCTTGACAAAGAAAACAACCGTAGATATGGGTAACTCTATTTGTTTTAGAAATCAAACGACCCCTTATATTAGTAATAATGAAGACCGTTTTGAAGCAAATTATGAAGAATTCCGTAGATTTTATGCTACTTTACAAATTATAGATGATACAAATGAAAGAATCAGATTTAATATTTCTGAAGGTACTTTATCTTTAAAATACAATCCTTTAAGATATTATATTCGTGCTCTTATAAACATAGACGCCATAATAACAGATCTAAATGCATATTTAAAACATTAAGTAGAACATTACACATATTTCAAAGACATGGATGATAATAGTTATTATCATAATGAATACATTAGACTTAGAATTAGAAGACCGAATATAGACAGGTTTAGGCTAATAACTGATAGACATGAAACAAATGCTTTAGAAAACATGACTGATCATATAAATACACTACAAATAACTAGTAATGATAACAATAAAATAGAAAATAGTACTAGTGATAGTACTGCTAGTAATGAAGATCATGACAGTATACACCTTCCTAGCTAATGTCAGATAGAAATCTAAACTTAGAACCATACCAAGAACCTTTTAATTTTGAAAACACGATTAATAATTTTAATCTAGACCAACAGACTACCACAGACGTATTAGACACTTTTAATAAATTCTTTACTGCCTTAGAAACAATTGATTTTACAAACGATAGAATTAAACATTTTATAGATACAGACTCTATTACACTTTTATACAATCCGTTATCCTTTTATGTTAGATATTTTCTAAACTTCGACTTATTATTAAAAGATTTTGATATTTTCTTTCAACATCTTATTTGGTTTTTATATATATTTAAAAGACCAACAGAATAATGCTTTATATTATAGTGAGTTTCATAGGAGAATTAGACAGATAGATGAACAAACAGCCTTAGAAAACTTAGGCATCCCCACAGATATAATAAATAAAATAGAAACTCTACAAATAGAATCAGACAATGATTATGAAGATTACTTAAATTATAATAATGAAGACGATAATGATTATCCATGGGATGATGAAGCCCTGGCTAATCTAGACAACACTCTAGGAGGAATATAAATGTCCACAAACAAAATAGAATATTTAAATCTTCAAACAAATACAAAGAGTTTAAAGACGATTAGAAAAAATTTAGATTATATGAAAGACGCTTTTAAACAATCTATAGAAAAATCAAAACAAGGTGAAACAAAGATATAAGTTCTTCTAGAAAAACTTAATAAGCAATATGTAGAATATAAACATGAAATAGATAAATTTAAAATAATAGTAGAAAGATTAGATAAACAAACAAATAAGTTAGAAGAAAATTTAAAACATTATTTTAAAATACAAGGATTAGAATATAAATGAATACTTCAATAAACTACGAAGAATATCCAGACTATAAACAAGTTATCATAGAAGAAAACAAATATATAGCACCATCAGAAGGCATATCTAAAAATGTTGTAGGAACCCCAAATGATCTAATAAATAGAAAACAAAATAATATTATTATAATGTTACTCATAACTTGTTTATAAAAACTAGACAGACTAGAACTTAAAACAGATTTAAAAATTACTCAAAAAGACAAAGAAACTAATATAGATATAGATAATTTGTGTAAAAAATTAGATAATATAACTATAGACAAACCTAAAAAGAAGGTCAAAATACAAAACAATTTGAAAATTTTAGTCTATGATAAGAAGCAATAGTCATATTCTAGGAAGAGGAAATATAGAAGATAGAAATAGAACAGAAGTCTTAGCTACAGAAACAAGAAGACGAAATGAAAATACAATGGGAAATAGAGTTCTTAGACTTTTTAGAATACCATCAGCACCTATAGTTTCTTTAGAACAAATAATAGATATAGATAGATAGATTGAGCAGTTTAGACAAAACAGATTAGACTTAATATCTCCACAAATATTATATCAACACCATTCCCAAGTAAGTCAAACAAGACTATTTATGCACTGTAGAGAAATCCAAAACAGAGGTATAGGAGAAGATGTAGCTAGTATTAATCTAATACACACAGACTATGAAAATGAATTAATCAAAGGAAATTTTAATTTAACACGTATAGGTTTAATTGTTATAGGAATAAAAGGATTAACTAGAAGGGACACAGGCGCTAAAGTATTTTTAGCCATAATAGACGATAGATTTTCTAGTGAACAGGCCATAATAGGAGCTATAGAAGTAGATATGAACAACAATGGTGGCATATTTTACTGCGCACCAGATTTTTGTATCAATACTAGAGATTTTGCAAAAAAAACATTAAAATTAAGATAATGACAAAAGGTTATGAAGATTTTCAACAAGACAAAAATCTTTTGATCTGCACCACATTCATAGGAAAATTAACACAAAGTAGTCAAGTTGGATATAAGTTAACTATAGATGACACAACAAAATTTATCATAAATAGAGGAATTAGACTCCTACCACCTTATCGAGTAAATCCATTAGAAAATTCAGGACAAGAATGGCAAGTAGATAAATTACTAGAAACTAGCTCTAATAACAGTATCATACCTACAGATAATTTATGGTATAGAAATGCATCAGGCAAAATGTCAGTTAGATTTACTAATTATGTAGAAGCAAATACCAACCTAGAAGACCAAGACATTCAAGAAGAAGTAGAAAATGTATAGTTACAAAGATTTTGATATACTAAAAAACCTAGATATAAAAATTCTCAATCAGAAAGTAGGAACTACATGCATAGGACAAGGAATAAGCATAAAACAATTACAAGATTTTATAACACTTCCAGAAAGTGAAGATAATTTAGATATATTCAATCAACCTGAATATACAATACCATCTAATCAAAACAATACAAATCAAATTCATGAAAGCTTAAAAGAACTAAATGTAAGCTTCATGCCTTCACCTAAAACTCCGAGTGTAGAAATATCCGAACCTGAAACAAATTATAAAATAGAATTAGATAACAAAATTAACAAAGCTTAGAAGAAATAGAAAATATAAGACAAACAGAAAGAAAGCTAGAAGAAAATAATAATTTATTAATAGAAGAGATGGATAATATATTAGAAAATATAAACCATATAGACAAAATAGAGTCACTAGAAACAAATAACATTAAATTAGAAGAAAGCATAAACCTAGAACAAGAATGTTTAAATTATGAAACATATTCTTTAACATTTGAAACTGAATCTACAGATACACAAATTACTACAAACAATGTAAAATTTAATTTAATGAATGAAGTACTTTACGTTCACATGGAAGAAGTTGAAGGATCAGGAACTACTAATAATAGAAATAGTGATGGAAGTAGATTTTATACAACCACTCTTATATTACGAAGACAACTTAGATTATAAAAAAGCCTTAGCAGATCAAAAAGATTATCTATATCCAGCTGATGGCCTAACTAAAAACATCTTAGGAACTCCCAGTGAAATCACTAGTAGAAAACAAAGTAATGTTATTTTAATGTTATTAATAAAATGTTTAGAAAAGATAGATACTCTAACACTTAGATTTAATGCATATCTAGATCATCCTAAAACAGAATTAGATATAGACAATCTATGTAAAAAATTAGATAAATTCACAGTAGATAAACCTAAAAAGAAAAACCTAGACAAACTTAATTTCCTAGTTTATGACAAGTCATAATAGTCACATTTTGGGAAGAGGAAATATAGAAGACAGAACCAGAACAGAAGTTTTGGCTACTGAAACTAGAAGGCGTAATGAAAACACATTACAAAACAGAGTTCTTAGATTATTTAGAACACCTTCTATTCCTATAATTTCTTTAGAACAAATAATAGATATTGATAGTCAAATACAACAATTTAGACAAAACAGACTAGATTTAATATCTCCACAAATCTTATATCAACATCATTCTCAGTTTAATCAAACCCGACTATTTATGCATTATAGAGAAACGCAAAATAGATGTGTAGGAGAAGATGTAGCTAGTGTCAATCTAATACATCCAGACTCTGAAATTGAGTTAACCAGAGGAAATTTTAATTTAACACACATAGGATTAATAGTGATAGGAGTAAAAGGCTTAACTAGAAGAGATACAGGAGCTAAAGTATTTCTAGCCATAGTAGATGACAGATTCTCTAGTGAACAGGCTATCATAGGAGCTATAGAAGTTGACATGAACAACAATGGTGGCATTTTTTATTGTGCACCAGACTTTTGCATTAATACTAAAGATTTTGCCAAAAACATAAAAGTAAAAATAATGACTAAAGGATATAAAGATTTCCAACAAGGCAAAAACCTTCTAATATGCACTACATTTATAGGAAAATTAACACAAAGTAGTCAAGTAGGATATAAGTTAACCATAGATGATACTGCAAAATTTATTATAAATAGAGGTATTAGACTTTTACCACCTTACAAGGTAGATTCCTTAGAAAATGCAGGACAAGAATGGCTAGTAGATAAAATTTTAACAACCAGCTCTAATAACAGTATCGTACCAACAGATAACATGTGGTACATAGATGCATCCGGAAGAAGATCAGTTAGATTTACCAATTTCGTAGAGGCTAATACTCATATAGAAGATCAAGACATCACAGAAGATGAAGAAAATGTATAGTTACAAAGACTTTGATATCTTAAAAGACTTAGACATAAAAATTCTCAATCAATCTATAGGAACTACATTTGTAGGACAAGGCTTAAACATAGAACAATTACAAAATTTTATACGTATCACAGAAGAAGATGACAATCTAAACAGTTTAGATATATTTAATCAACCAGAATACACTATACAACATAGCCAAAACAAACCTATTATTAATAGTCTTAGTACAATAGACCCAAGCTTCAATCCTTCTCTGAATATTCCAAGCGTAGAAAAATTTGAGCCTATAACAAAATAAAAAACAAAATTAGATCATAAAATAAACACTGCTATACTAGAAATAGAACAGATTAGAATAGAACATAAGACTCTTTATGAACAAAACATATTGCTAGAAACAGAAATGGAAACAATAATAGATTCTCTAGAAGATAACATAGAACCTAAAGAATTAGAAGTAGATCTAGAACAATTAGAAACAAGTTCTATAGACACACAAATCACAACAAACAATATTAAGTTTAATTTAATGAATGAAGTACCTTACTTCCTTATGGAAGAAGGTGAAAATTCAGGAACTACCAATAATGATGACGGAGGCAAATTTTACACTACACAACCTCATGTAAGACCACGTTATCCTTATGGTAACATACCTAGAAAAAGAGCAAACATAGAACATAATAGATCAGATAGACCAGATTTTAAACCTAGAGGAAAACGTCATCCTTTAGAACAAAACTTTAAAATACAAAAGGCTTCAGAACCTTTTATTTTAAATATAACAGCTGTAGATCCACAACAAAGGAATAATTATATACAAGTATGGAAAGATGCCGTAGTTGCAAATTTCATCACCAAACAATCTGATAATTTAGATACAGGCGAAGAAATGATTAGGTATATGATGCAATTTCTAGGCCCCATTACTAAAGCTAATTTCGAAGAATGGCAAAAAACTTTTCCTAATGATTTAAAACAAATGGCAGACTTAGGACCAAACCCTTATAATTTTGTTAACACCATACAGTTAATTTTAACAGGAAGAAATCCTAATACAGGTGATACTTTAATACAAACTGAAGCAGCTAGAAAATTAGAACAAGTACATTTATATAGTTGGCACAATATAAAACCCTTCATGCAAGAATATTATTACTTTGCTTCACAAAGCGGCAATATTTATAATCCTACAGTAGTGGACAAATTTTTAAATAAATTACCAGGAGCTTTAGGAAGAGAAATTTATGAAACAATTAAAAAATTATACCCAGACAGTACATGGACTCCCTCTTTAGGAGACATTTTTGAAAGAGTTATAGAAATATTAGTTTCCAAATGCACTAATATACAAATAGCTAGACAGTTAAAGAATGAAACCAGTTTCTGTAACGAAATATGCACACCATAACACTACGGTCCAAAGGCATCTAGGCCCAAGTACAATAAGAAAACTTATAAAAAATATAAACAACCTAGGAAGACTTATTATTTAAGAAAGAGTAAGGCTAGAAGACCTTTCCTAAACCCTAAACATGTTAGGAAATACGATACTAGAAGAATATATAAAAACAAAATCACCTACTACTCGTGCGGTGAACCAGACCATTTAAGTTCTAATTGCCCCAGAAGACATAACAATAATAATTTTAAAGCAATGATAGTTAATAACACTAATGAAGATCTCCTAGAAGTAGATGAAACACTTAGTGATACAGAAAGTATATATAGTATTAAATCAATAGATGAATACATAGAAGATAACCTCTCTATAAGTAGTGATGATGAAGATGAAAATCTTCCAGTCGAAACTACGGATAGACTAGATACTTTTATAAATTCATTAAGAAACACAGAAATATACAATTTTATGTTCAAACCCTTAGCCGAAAAATTAACTTTAAAAGAAAACTGTATACATAAATGGCAAATAGAAAAAGGAATAGATACAACACCTTGTTATATATGCAATTGGTACCCTGCAATTAAGGTAAGATGTAAATGTGAATTATGTTATATAGAAGCATGCATAAAATGCATTAAAATAAAATACAACATAGATATTATCAGACCTTTAGAAATAAAAACAAACAAAGACGTTTATTATGATAAAAATGTCAATAGAAGACTTGAATTCTTAGAACAAAAGGTTATTTTAATAGAAGAAACCTTAAAACAAAGGCATGAAGATGAATTTATCATTGGAAATAATAAACACTTAATCCAACAAATACAACAAGACTTTAAAATAGAAAAATTCTGCACTAAGGCAAGATTTAACAACCTTATAACTACTAGAGTACAAATTAGGCATTATAACAAGTTAATAGAAACAAATGCAATAATAGATACAGGTTGCACCATAACTGTTATATATCCAAGCTTAGCTGATCTATCACACGTTAAAACCTTTGAAGACCCGTTAATAGGAATAGGATTCACAGGCAACCCAATAACTTATGATAAATATATTACAAATGCTTCTATTACCTTTCTCACACCGTGCAATACACAGAGTAAACCTTATACACTTAAACAAGCCTTCTGTGCACCTATAGCACATTCAGAAGGGAAAATTATTCTTGGAATAAATTTCTTAATAAATGACAATAATACCTTAACTATTACTAAAGACTTTATTCAGATAGCACAGAATGTTACACATACACCTATTAATATAGACACTCCATCAGAGTACGCTCAGAAGCGTGGTGGGAAATATACTAATATTAAAGGCAAAAATAAAATATGTGAAGACTGTAGTAATGGTAAGACAAATTGTTGCTTAACCAATATAGATGTAGGAGAGGAATATTTAAAAATAGAAGACGTAACAGAAGACGAAAACAACATAGATAATATAGATCTAGATATTTACAACCTAGATAGAATAAGTTATAATTTAATAAACTACTTTACAAATAAACAAGATATTCTTAGAGCTATAGACAGACTCCCATTTATAGGAGAAGATCCTATTAAACGATGGGATTTAAATCAAATATACTGTAAGCTAGATATTATAAATCCAGACTATATTGTTAAAACCGCTAATATAGAAGCAAGTAGTTTAGATACAGAAGATTTTAAAATGCACATTAAAGATCTAACAGAATTAAAAGTAATAAGACCAAGCAATAGTCCACATAGATCTGCAGCCTTTATAGTTAGAAATCATGCGGAAATACTTAGAGGTAAAAGTAGAATGGTAATAAATTATAAAAGGCTTAATGACAATATAAAAGATGATAGTTATAATATACCTAACAAGACATTCCTTTTAAGCAAAATACAAGGCAAGAAAATATTTAGTAAATTTGACTGCAAATCAGGCTTTTATCAAATTAAGATGTGGCCAGAAGACATTAAATGGACGGCATTTACTACACCAGAAGGCTTATATGAATGGTTAGTTATGCCTTTTGGTCTTAAGACAGCACCAAGTATCTTCCAGCGTAAAATGGATGATATTTTTAGGCCATATAATGATTTTATCTTAGTTTATATAGATGACATACTAGTTTGTAGTAAGAATGAAAATGAGCATTTGTCTCATTTAGATTTAGTATTCAAACTCTTTAATAAACATGGTTTAATTCTTAGTAAAAAGAAAGTAGAATTATTTAAAACTAATATAAAATTCTTAGGAATGGAAATAGGAAATGGCAAAATTAAATTACAAGAGCATATAGCTAAGAAGATCTTAGATTTTCCAGACAAATTAGAAGGATTAAAATAAATCCAGGCATTTTTAGGCTTAGTTAATCAAGCTAGAATGTATTTTAAAGATCTTAGTAAATTAATAGGTCCATTATACAATAAGACTAGGAAAAATGGACAAAGGCATTTTAACACAGAAGACATTAGATTAATTAAAACTATAAAAGAAAAAGTTAAACAATTACCAGACTTATATCTACCCCTAGACACAGACTATCTAATAGTACAGACAGACGGATGCAAAGACGGTTGGGGAGCAGTCTTACTCTGTAAACCCAATAAATATAATAACAAAAAAGAAGAAAGAATATGTAGATATGCTAGTGGAAAATACAAAGAAAGCAATCAGTATTTGACAAGCTTAGATTATGAATTACTAGCTATAGTTTATGCATTAGAACATTTTAAAGCCCTTTTAATTTCTAAACATGAATTTTGTATTAGAACAGACTGTGAGGCCATAGTTAGGTATAACAAAAATAAAGACACCAGATACACTAATAGGTGGTTAAAATTTATGACCTCTTTAAGCAATTATAGAATAGATAAAATAGAATGGCAACACATTAAAGGAGTCGATAACTCTATTGCTGATTTATTATCTAGAAAAATTCTATCTTAAGATAGCTCTAGACAAATAGACAGACTTTTATCTGATACAATTTTGTAGAACCAGACAATCTTTTATTATTTGCAGATGGCATCTTCTTCAGCATCTTCATCCGCACAGACAAGACAAAGTCAGGCTAACCAGGCAAACCCTGTTTTTCCAACCCAGTTTATCAGTTATGTTGATAATCTTGGCCGAAACAGGATTAATTATAATGGCAATAATTTAGAAGTTCTACATGCTGGTTCCCGTTTTCAGGTCAAAGACCACAAAATTGGTCCTTTCCCTGTTGACCAAAGAACAATTTTAGACAACTTATGGCAATCCTTTGTTAAAAAAGACAATGGGTGGTTTGTCAATACTGTTAACGCTTTGGCAAACTATTTTCATAAAATAAGAGACTCTAAAAAATATAATTTCTATTGTGTTTTTAAAGGCACTATTCCAGGCATTTATAAAAGTTATCCTGAGGCTATGGTAGGCGGAGTAGGAAATGTAAAAGATCCTTGGTATAAAGGAACTATAACATTTCAAGAAGCTACCACTCTTATGCATACACATTATGGCCCTAATTATTATATTAGTCCAGATTGTCAAGACAGATCTCTTTCAGACACTTTAGCAGACTGTGAAAATTGTTGTACTTTAATTAGACATCATAATATTTTAAATTCAAGAATACTTTACAGCTGTACAAAATTACAAATAAACTTTCTTAGACTACATGATAAAGAACTTTTAATAAAAGTAGCCTATGAATCTAAAAGATGCTGAGCTGTTAAGTCTTCTTTGTCTTGTTCTGCCGACGTTATCGGTCTGAAAATGGATTTGGGCAGATTTTTCAACTGAGTGGGTCATGCTGTCTTGATAATGCGTCTATGAAGATAGATGCCTTGCCAATAATGCAGTCTTTGGCCTTCGTCTTTTTCTAAAAAGGAGAGATGCCTTGTCGGTCAGTAATGCAGTCCGTGCTTTTGCTTTCTTCTAAAGGAATCTCCTTTTACAGTTGTCTGTTTATTTTTTATGGGGCCTTTCACTCGAATCTTCCTGCGCCTGATCTTCTGTTTTTTCCGAAGAATCACTGGAGGAAGAAATAATGCTAGGGCTCTGTCTCTGAGCATCTTGAAAGATAGAGTCTTCAAAATTGCTCTTAGATGTCTCTGCCTTACCTGTCAGTGTCTTGTTAACGAGTTCTGCCAAAACTTTAGCCACTTGATTTTGAATTGCCATGGCTTGTCTTTTTGCCTTCTTACTCTTTAATTTTCTTAATTCCATTTTTCCCAAATGGACAGGGGTCTCAGGATTTGATGAGTCTTTACCAGTTACCTGTTGAACTGGACTAGGAATATGTTCTCCCATATTCAAAGGATTTTCAGTGTTTTTGAGTAAAACACCAACTATATCAGGACTTGAGGAGTCTTTACCAGTAGCCTGTGGTACTGGACTAGGTGCCTTTTCTCCCGAGCACATGGGTTTTTCAGTAATTTTAAGTAAATTACCAACTGTAACAGGACTTGATTTGTCTTTACCAGAAGCCTGTGAATCTGGACTAGGTGTTCCTTTATTACCCGAAACACTGGGTTTGCTTGCCTGTTGCTTGGAGGAAAGGAGAGTAGTATATCTCTGTTTCCAGTCATTTGCCTCTAATTCTAAAACTTGTATTTGTGCTTTAAGCTGAGCTACTTGTCTGTCAAATTGTGATTTTTCTAAAAGTAAATGGTCTATTCGAACAAATCCCAAGAGTTTCTGATTTAGTCTACTTCGTTAAACCAATCGTCAATCCTTGCGGACCTGCCAAAGGCATACCGACGTCTGGTATCCGTAGATTAATCATTCAAAAGGGATAGGGTCCCCGGTTGGACCGTGATCCATTAAGGACGAAGCATAATATAGATAAAAACACAGCGGAATATTGAAAAGATTCGAAAAAGATAGGGCAAAAATTTTTTGGAGAGAGAGAGTCTATGTAGAAGATTTCATTTTTCAAAACTTCAGGATGCCTGGTAGGTCTAGTCTAGAGTAAATCTCAGGATGCTGGGTTGAACAATTAAAGTTTTCTTTTAAGGTTATAAACTCAGGGCATGCGTTAGTCTGCGGGCTTTCAAACGCCATCACTAGGCAATAACCCTGAATGACTCGCTCCCACTATTGTTTCAAACCCATAAAGAAGACTCTAACAATTCTTTTAGAAGCATAATCGATTTAGATCTAGGTAAACCAGTGGTAAGCATAATCATTTTTCAAAACAAAATTTTTAAAAGAGTCTCTCTTTCCCAAGTAAATGCCATATGATTTTGAATCAAAACATTATTAAGATGTTTTTAGTCATATCAGACTTAGAAATGTTCCTGTTCAATTCATAGAATGTGTTTCGCCATTGAGCGTTTTCACCCCGGAATGTTAAACAAGTTTAGAGAGTAACTTACTTGAACTAAGGATCGCTGCGTGCTAGAGTAGAAGAACTATCTGAATCTGTACTGTCTATATTACTTGTAATTTGTAAGAAATTTATATGGTCTGTTAAATTTTCTAAGGCAGTAGATTCGTGTCTTTCAATTATAGCTCTAAATATAAAAAAATGGGGTCTATTAATTCTAAGTCTCAAATATTCTCTACTATATTAATCGTTATTCTTAATGTCTTTATGATTTATATAAAATTCTACTATTTGTTTTAAGTAAGTGTCTATGCCTATGGTTATAGCAGAAACGTTTATAAAAGTACTAATGTAACTTGTAACATCCCGGAATTTCCGGAACGTTAACACTCGATCCATCAATCACTAAATCATAAAATCCTCAAACTCAAACAAAATAAACACTACCAATCTGTCAGAGCAACTATCCGTCAATCAAACTATACTCTAAATCAACTGTCATAATTGAAATACCAAGTCTAAGTCTAAGAAAATTTAAACAATAATATTTACCCACGCAGGGGTTCTAATGATGAATACAAAAAATCTAATTCCTTCGTTTTCGCTTGCTCGGCTCTAATCCCTATTCAGGTAACCTACTGCTGGCTGTCACCTGCGGAAATGAAGTCAAAGGGGAGTGAGCTTTTGAGAGCCCAGTAAGGTCGCACAAAGAGTTAAAAACACAAAACGATTCGGACGATTTTTCATATAAAACTTTTGAAGAGTATTTTCAATGAAATACAACACTTAGACAATGATGAACAAAACGAACGATTTTACATTCAAGTTCAATAACAACTTTTTGAGGGATTTAGCTTTCGATGAAATCACTACAATACGATATAAACATAGGGATGAGTATTCAACTCAATCCCTAAAATAATAGTCATTTGAAACACTTCGGATATAATGAAGCATGAATGGATACTATTCAAAACAGTTCAAGTGTAATAAAACATAGACAGGAAACATTGAACATGAGCAGTACAGAAGCAAAGCCACCCCGGCAGTGCTCGATCGCTTTACATATGCATATGTACACTGACTAGTCCATCTAGGTACTAGTTAAACCCATCCAACAGACCATCCTTATAACGCCAACAATACAGATCATCCTTGTAGCTCCCAAGTTACTAACCCATGTCAACATTGAAAAAACAATAAATAAATTTCAAAACATTTTACGATAATTGAATCGATAAAACAGATGAGAGTAAACAAATTAAGAATTCCAAACGATCGCTTAAGGTTCAAGTTAGGCTTTCATGGACAGTTTCAAAACATCTTTTATATCAGCATAAAATCGAATCAATTTAGTTTGTAAAACTGTTCTATAAGCATTTGAAAACAGAATGTCGAAATAGGGTTCGGATAGAATTCCTTACCTCGGTCCAAGCTAAGCGATGCTACCAACCTCGATCAGTATTTTCTGAATAAACCTAGATTGGCAAATTCATAAGTTAGCACACAATCTATGCTACATTACTATTTACCTAATTTCAACTACCCACCATATGCTCACTTCTAACTCCGAAATCGCTCAACTCAAAGCGCGCCTCGCTCGCAGCCAACCTAACCGAGTACCCGGTACACTCTTTAATGCGTAACAGTATCCTAAATTTATTATAAATTAAAATAAAACACTTATGTAGCTTAAAACATTGTAATAAGTCAAAATATGAATTTTTTGAATTTTTGAATATTTTCGAATTAAAATAATTTCTTTAAATACAATAAAAACCCAATAATTTCCATAATTACTTCCAGCTGCAAAACAAGTCCCATAATTTTTATAAGAACTTTAAAATATATATAAAAATTATAGAAATTGAAATCAGAATTTAAAAAGCATTAAAACTATTTCTTTATTTTTCATTTTGCTAAATTCATTGCGATACTAAAAATGATGACAAATCGACTCCAAAAATCATCAAATTTATACTGAGTCTTTATTATACCATGAAGACATTACTATAATTTTTCCTAAAACATTTTCTGGGTTTAAGGTCTCCAAAACAATTTTACAAATCTGAAATTACAGAAAATACTAAAAATTCATACGATGTCAGAAAATTATGAAACTTTGCCAAAAATTCTAATATGGCCTAAAGTATTATACTGTAAAGTTTCACATGCAAACAATAACCGTGCACTAATTAACGCACATGTCGCACTTAACGCTAACCAAAATTACCCAATGCGCACTTCTCCATTAAAGTTTCTGTTTCCTTCTTCTTTGTTTTTATTCTCTACCCACTAACCAGAAACTCACGCACACAGGTCCACTCACGATAGCCCCTCTTTCCTTTTCTTTTCTTCCTACATACACCCCATTGCCTTACAGCTGCTGTGCAGCATCTTCTTCTTACACCTTCTCATCCAGGACACATTGCACAGCCAACCAGCAGTAACAAGCTCCCCTCTCTCCCTCCATCTCTCTCTCTCTTACAACTGTACTCACAAACCCACAACACTGTACCAACACACACCCACATATACACAGCACACAAGCACCCACAACACCACTAAATTCACACTAAAAGTTACGGCCATGGTACCCTTGAACCCACAAAGTTTCCATGCTTTTCACTCTGTAATACATACACTCGCTGCACCACTTCTACACAGCCACACTCACATCAAATATGTGCACTAGTAGATGCAAAAACACACACAACTGCATCTTCTCCCTTCACTTTATTTACACTACACCAAAACCCATCAAATAAGCACTGTAAACCCAAGATTCTTCCAACTACGTATCCATTAAACACAAGTACATAACAAGCACGCACCCACATAGATATAGGCTGTTCTTGCAGCCCCCTTAAATCACAGAAAACACACATTTGCTGTATAAAAATTACACCAATGGACACCCATGTCAGTTCACTCCCTCTCTCTCTATCTTCTCTTCCTCTAAACCCACATGCACACAAAGCACTACAGCCACGGCAAGCCTACTGGGCAGTCCTCCTTCGTCAATGTGGCAAAGACCTATTCTTTAAGCTCACCAAACAAAGGCTTACTCCAACACCTTGCTGAAACATGTATACAAACTCATGAATCACGTACACCCTGTTTTACACACATACGGCACACACGCACATCACGCAACACACACAAGCCACACGCAATACCCACTTCACGGCAGCAACAAAACCCACAGAGAATTCATTTCACGGCAGCTCCTTGGCTGCTCTAACAACGCTCCACTCGCCGAAATCATGGTTGCGCCGGCGTACATACCCACAAAACTCTCACGGCTACTCTCCCTTGATGCATACACACACTAAAACACACCCACGACACTGCTCTCAATTTGTTATGGCATAGATCCACGAATCCTTCTCAGATTAATCCCAAACCCATTTACATACCTCACGACAGTGGGCTATCTTCCCACACAGGCTCTCTCTCTCTAAAGGAAACCCCAACGGCAGCCCCTTACAATCCCCATAAAACTACGTCAATTCTGAAAATATGGCTAGGAAACTTACCGGAGAAAACTAGACGATCGCCGAAAATCTGCTTCACTTCCTCGCGTTCTCGGTCGAACTTCAGATAAATGGAAGAGAGCCCTCAGACGGCTGCTCTCTCATAAAAAGGATATAAATATAAAACCCTAGTCAGGCAATTTACCAAAAACCCCTTGAGCTTCATTAGTCGCTCCAAAAATTTACCCGAACCTTAATAATTGCGAATGGGTCAAAATAAATTATTTACTATACTTTAGATGCTCGAAAAATTTTAAATGGTTTGGGTTCGATAACGCACTAAACTAAGTGTCGCTAAAAGTCACTAAATAAAATATCGATCAACACTAACTGAAAAATTTTCGTCGCTAAAGTTTCTAATTAAATCCGAAAAAGTATCGGGATGTTACATCTTAAGGGATTATACCTAAGTGGTAATGTATTTGCAGCTATATGAGATGTAATCAAATCATTAGTGTCATCGATTACTTCTAATGTTACTAGAAATCTACGGAATTGTATATAATTTGTTTCGAAACGGTCTTCAGAACTACTAATATAAGTAGGTTGTCTTTGTCTAGGAATACCTGGTAAACTATTACTGGCCATTTGGTTCATCGTAACTAGGTTCGTCATAACTACTTAGAGGAGGTGTGTGGACAGCTGGTAACACAGCATGTCTCCTTAATATCTGTTGTACATGCATAGAGGAATATCTACTGTTATTTGCTTGATCTATTAATTCTATATGATGTCTTAAAAGTTTTTCTAGGTATTCATTCATTACACGTGTGTAGGGATCTAGCTGAGAAGTGTAATTTAGATAGGATTTTAGAGGATCTCTAAATATTCTATGCCTACCAGTGTCTAGAAAATATTTAAGACTTTTGTTTATAGAGTTAACAAGATCTAAAGCAGTATAAAAAGCATTAAATTGTCTAGCATGTGCCTGATATTGTTCATAGTCTTCAGTGTAAGAACAATAATATGTAGGATTAGCAGGTCTAGTACTAGCAGATTGATTAGCAGGCAGTTCATCCATGATAATTGATAAAAGGGGTTACTTGCTCTTTGTTAAAATGCCTTTGTCCATTTTTCCTAGTCTTATTGTATAATGGACCTATTAATTTACTAAGATCTTTAAAATACATTCTAGCTTGATTAACTAAGCCTAAAAATGCCTGGATTTGTTTTAATCCTTCTAATTTGTCTGGAAAATCTAAGATCTTCTTAGCTATATGCTCTTGTAATTTAATTTTGCCATTTCCTATTTCCATTCCTAAGAATTTTATATTAGTTTTAAATAATTCTACTTTCTTTTTACTAAGAATTAAACCATGTTTATTAAAGAGTTTGAATACTAAATCTAAATGAGACAAATGCTCATTTTCATTCTTACTACAAACTAGTATGTCATCTATATAAACTAAGATAAAATCATTATATGGCCTAAAAATATCATCCATTTTACGCTGGAAGATACTTGGTGCTGTCTTAAGACCAAAAGGCATAACTAACCATTCATATAAGCCTTCTGGTGTAGTAAATGCCGTCCATTTAATGTCTTCTGGCCACATCTTAATTTGATAAAAGCCTGATTTGCAGTCAAATTTACTAAATATTTTCTTGCCTTGTATTTTGCTTAAAAGGAATGTCTTGTTAGGTATATTATAACTATCATCTTTTATATTGTCATTAAGCCTTTTATAATTTATTACCATTCTACTTTTACCTCTAAGTATTTCCGCATGATTTCTAACTATAAAGGCTGCAGATCTATGGGGACTATTGCTTGGTCTTATTACTTTTAATTCTGTTAAATCTTTAATGTGCATTTTAAAATCTTCTGTATCCAAACTACTTGCTTCTATATTAGCGGTTTTAACAATATAGTCAGGGTTTATAATATCTAGCTTACAGTATATTTGATTTAAATCCCATCGTTTAATAGGATCTTCTCCTATGAATGGGAGTCTGTCTATAGCTCTAAGAATATCTTGTTTATTTGTAAAGTAGTTTATTAAATTATAACTTATTCTATCTAGGTTGTAAATATCTAGATCTATATTATCTATGTTGTTTTCGTCTTCTGTTACGTCTTCTATTTTTAAATATTCCTCTCCTACATCTATATTGGTTAAGCAACAATTTGTCTTACCATTACTACAGTCTTCACATATTTTATTTTTGCCTTTAATATAAGTATATTCCCCACCACGCTTCTGAGCGTACTCTGATGGAGTGTCTATATTAATAGGTGTATGTGTAACATTCTGTGCTATTTGGATAAAGTCTTTAGTAATAGTTAAGGTATTATTGTCATTTATTAAGAAATTTATTCCAAGAATAATTTTCCCTTCTGAATGTGCTATAGGTGCACAGAAGGCTTGTTTAAGTGTATAAGGTTTACTCTGTGTATTGCACGGTGTGAGAAAGGTAATAGAAGCATTTGTAATATATTTATCATAAGTTATTGGGTTGCATGTGAATCCTATTCCTATTAACGGGTCTTCAAAGGTTTTAACGTGTGATAGATCAGCTAAGCTTGGATCTATAACAGTTATGGTGCAACCTGTATCTATTATTGCATTTGTTTCTATTAGCTTGTTATAATGTATAATTTGTATTTTAGTAGTTATAAGGTTGTTAAATCTTGCCTTAGTGCAGAATTTTTCTATTTTAAAGTCTTGTTGTATTTGTTGGATTAAGTGTTTATTATTTCCAATGATAAATTCATCTTCATGCCTTTGTTTTAAGGTTTCTTCTATTAAAATAACCTTTTGTTCTAAGAATTCAAGTCTTCTATTGACATTTTTATCATAATAAACGTCTTTGTTTGTTTTTATTTCTAAAGGTCTGATAATATCTATGTTGTATTTTATTTTAATGCATTTTATGCATGCTTCTATATAACATAATTCACATTTACATCTTACCTTAATTGCAGGGTACCAATTGCATATATAACAAGGTGTTGTATCTATTCCTTTTTCTATTTGCCATTTATGTATACAGTTTTCTTCTAAAGTTAATTTTTCGGCTAAGGGTTTGAACATAAAATTGTATATTTCTGTGTTTCTTAATGAATTTATAAAAGTATCTAGTCTATCCGTAGTTTCGACTGGAAGATTTTCATCTTCATCATCACTACTTATAGAGAGGTTATCTTCTATGTATTCATCTATTGATTTAATACTATATATACTTTCTGTATCACTAAGTGTTTCATCTACTTCTAGGAGATCTTCATTAGTGTTATTAACTATCATTGCTTTAAAATTATTATTGTTATGTCTTCTGGAGAAATTAGAACTTAAATGGTCTGGTTCACCGCATGAGTAGCAGGTGATTTTGTTTTTATATATTCTTCTAGTATCGTATTTCCTAACATGTTTAGGATTTAGGAAAGGTCTTCTAGCCTTACTCTTTCTTAAATAATAAGTTTTCTTAGGTTGTTTATATCTTTTATAAGTTTTCTTATTGTACTTTGGCCTAGATTCCTCTTGACCGTAGTGTTGTGGTGTGTATATTTCTTTACAGAAACTGGTTTCATTTTTTAACTGTCTAGCTATTTGTATATTAGTGCATTTGGATACTAATATTTCTATAACTCTTTCAAAAATGTCTCCTAAAGAGGGAGTCCATGTAGTGTCTGGGTATAATTTTTTAATTGTTTCATAAATTTCTCTTCCTAAAGCTCCTGGTAATTTATTTAAAAATTTGTCCACTACTGTAGGTTTATAAATATTGCCGCTTTGTGAAGCAAAGTAATAATATTCTTGCATGAAGGGTTTTATATTGTGCCAACTATATAAATGTACTTGTTCTAATTTTCTAGCTGCTTCAGTTTGTATTAAAGTATCACCTGTATTAGGATTTCTTCCTGTTAAAATTAACTGTATGGTGTTAACAAAATTATAAGGGTTTGGTCCTAAGTCTGCCATTTGTTTTAAATCATTAGGAAAAGTTTTTTGCCATTCTTCGAAATTAGCTTTAGTAATGGGGCCTAGAAATTGCATCATATACCTAATCATTTCTTCGCCTGTATCTAAATTATCAGATTGTTTGGTGATGAAATTTGCAACTACGGCATCTTTCCATACTTGTATATAATTATTCCTTTGTTGTGGATCTACAGCTGTTATATTTAAAATAAAAGGTTCTGAAGCCTTTTTGTATTTTAAAGTTTTGTTATAAAGGATGACGTTTTCCTCTAGGTTTAAAATCTGGTCTATCTGATCTATTATGTTCTATGTTTGCTCTTTTTCTAGGTATGTTACCATAAGGATAACGTGGTCTACCATGAGGTTGTGTAGTGTAAAATTTGCCTCCGTCATCATTATTGGTAGTTCCTGAATTTTCACCTTCTTCCATAAGGAAGTAAGGTACTTCATTCATTAAATTAAACTTAATATTGTTTGTTGTGATTTGTGTGTCTATAGAACTTGTTTCTAATTGTTCTAGATCTACTTCTAATTCTTTAGGTTCTATGTTATCTTCTAGAGAATCTATTATTGTTTCCATTTCTGTTTCTAGCAATATGTTTTGTTCATAAAGAGTCTTATGGTCTATTCTAATATGTTCTATTTCTAGTATAGCAGTGTTTATTTTATGATCTAATTTTGTCTTGTAATTTGTTATAGGCTCAAATTTTTCTACGCTTGGAATATTCAGAGAAGGATTGAAGCTTGGGTCTATTGTACTAAGACTATCAATAATAGGGTTGTCTTGGTTATGTTGTATAGTGTATTCTGGTTGATTAAATATATCTAAACTGTTTAGATTGTCATCTTCTTCTGTGATACGTATAAAATTTTGTAATTGTTCTATGTTTAAGCCTTGTCCTACAAATGTAGTTCCTATAGATTGATTGAGAATTTTTATGTCTAAGTCTTTTAAGATATCAAAGTCTTTGTAACTATACATTTTCTTCATCTTCTGTGATGTCTTGATCTTCTATATGAGTATTAGCCTCTACGAAATTGGTAAATCTAACTGATCTTCTTCCTGATGCATCTATGTACCACATGTTATCTGTTGGTACGATACTGTTATTAGAGCTGGTTGTTAAAATTTTATCTACTAGCCATTCTTGTCCTGCATTTTCTAAGGAATCTACCTTGTAAGGTGGTAAAAGTCTAATACCTCTATTTATAATAAATTTTGCAGTATCATCTATGGTTAACTTATATCCTACTTGACTACTTTGTGTTAATTTTCCTATAAATGTAGTGCATATTAGAAGGTTTTTGCCTTGTTGGAAATCTTTATATCCTTTAGTCATTATTTTTACTTTTATGTTTTTGGCAAAATCTTTAGTATTAATGCAAAAGTCTGGTGCACAATAAAAAATGCCACCATTGTTGTTCATGTCAACTTCTATAGCTCCTATGATAGCCTGTTCACTAGAGAATCTGTCATCTACTATGGCTAGAAATACTTTAGCTCCTGTATCTCTTCTAGTTAAGCCTTTTACTCCTATCACTATTAATCCTATGTGTGTTAAATTAAAATTTCCTCTGGTTAACTCAATTTCAGAGTCTGGATGTATTAGATTGACACTAGCTACATCTTCTCCTACACATCTATTTTGCGTTTCTCTATAATGCATAAATAGTCGGGTTTGATTAAACTGAGAATGATGTTGATATAAGATTTGTGGAGATATTAAATCTAGTCTGTTTTGTCTAAATTGTTGTATTTGACTATCAATATCTATTATTTGTTCTAAAGAAATTATAGGAATAGAAGGTGTTCTAAATAATCTAAGAACTCTGTTTTGTAATGTGTTTTCATTACGCCTTCTAGTTTCAGTAGCCAAAACTTCTGTTCTGGTTCTGTCTTCTATATTTCCTCTTCCCAAAATGTGACTATTATGACTTGTCATAAACTAGGAAATTAAGTTTGTCTAGGTTTTTCTTTTTAGGTTTATCTACTGTGAATTTATCTAATTTTTTACATAGATTGTCTATATCTAATTCTGTTTTAGGATGATCTAGATATGCATTAAGTCTAAGTGTTAGAGTATCTATCTTTTCTAAACATTTTATTAATAACATTATAATAATATTACTTTGTTTTCTACTAGTGATTTCACTGGGAGTTCCTAAGATGTTTTTAGTTAGGCCATCAGCTGGATATAGATAATCTTTTTGATCTGCTAAGGCTTTTTTATAATCTAAGTTGTCTTCGTAATTATTACTCATTTATATTCTAAACCTTGTATATTAAAATAATGCCTTAAATTATCTTCTAACTTATTAGTTTGTTTTTCTAGGTGTTCAACTATTGTTATTATCTTTTCTATTTCTATAGCCTGTTTAATGAGCTTATCAATTGCTACTTCAATTTTAGCTTCATCATGTTTTGTTTTATCAAAAGATTGTTTGAAAATATCTTTCATATAGTCTAGATTTTCTCTAATTGTTTTTAAACTTTTGGTGTCAGTTTGAATATTAACTAACTCTAATTTGTTTGTAGTTGTCATCTATATACCATTAAGAGAGTTGTCTAGATTAGCTAGGGCTTCATCATCCCAAGGGTAATCATTACTATCTTCATCATAATTTAAATAATCTTCATAATCTAAGTCTGATTCTAACTGTAAATTATTCATATTGTTTATGATTCCTACAGAGACATCTGTAGGTACCCTTAAATTGTTTAATTCTATGGTTTGATCAGTGGTTTGATCTAAATGATCTAGTCTTCTATGAAATTCAGTATAATATAAGGAGTTGTTGTGGTTGTCTTTTAATTGTATATAAAAACCTATAAGATGTTGAAAGAAGACGTCAAAATCTTCTAATAACAAGTTTAAATTTAGAAAATATCTTATATGTCTAGAAATTATATTTACATCTTACCTTAATTGCAGGGTACCAATTGCATATATAACAAGGTGTTGTATCTATTCCTTTTTCTATTTGCCATTTATGTATACAGTTTTCTTCTAAAGTTAATTTTTCGGCTAAGGGTTTGAACATAAAATTGTATATTTCTGTGTTTCTTAATGAATTTATAAAAGTATCTAGTCTATCCGTAGTTTCGACTGGAAGATTTTCATCTTCATCATCACTACTTATAGAGAGGTTATCTTCTATGTATTCATCTATTGATTTAATACTATATATACTTTCTGTATCACTAAGTGTTTCATCTACTTCTAGGAGATCTTCATTAACAAACTTGGTAAAAATATTTCTTTTGCACATATTTACATATATATACATATACATTTATATATGTATATATATTATATAATATATATTATAATATATATTATATAATATATTATGAACCAGCTTACTAACCTATTAATTCTTAAATTCTAACTTATTCTATCTAGGTTGTAAATATCTAGATCTATATTATCTATGTTGTTTTCGTCTTCTGTTACGTCTTCTATTTTTAAATATTCCTCTCCTACATCTATATTGGTTAAGCAACAATTTGTCTTACCATTACTACAGTCTTCACATATTTTATTTTTGCCTTTAATATAAGTATATTCCCCACCACGCTTCTGAGCGTACTCTGATGGAGTGTCTATATTAATAGGTGTATGTGTAACATTCTGTGCTATCTGAATAAAGTCTTTAGTAATAGTTAAGGTATTATTGTCATTTATTAAGAAATTTATTCCAAGAATAATTTTCCCTTCTGAATGTGCTATAGGTGCACAGAAGGCTTGTTTAAGTGTATAAGGTTTACTCTGTGTATTGCACGGTGTGAGAAAGGTAATAGAAGCATTTGTAATATATTTATCATAAGTTATTGGGTTGCCTGTGAATCCTATTCCTATTAACGGGTCTTCAAAGGTTTTAACGTGTGATAGATCAGCTAAGCTTGGATCTATAACAGTTATGGTGCAACCTGTATCTATTATTGCATTTGTTTCTATTAGCTTGTTATAATTCCTAATTTGTATTCTAGTAGTTATAAGTTTGTTAAATCTTGCCTTAGTGCAGAATTTTTCTATTTTAAATGCTTGTTGTATCTGTTGGATTAAGTGTTTATTATTTCCAATGATAAATTCATCTTCATGCCTTTGTTTTAAGGTTTCTTCTATTAAAATAACCTTTTGTTCTAAGAATTCAAGTCTTCTATTGACATTTTTATCATAATAAACGTCTTTGTTTGTTTTTATTTCTAAAGGTCTGATAATATCTATGTTGTATTTTATTTTAATGCATTTTATGCATGCTTCTATATAACATAATTCACATTTACATCTTACCTTAATTGCAGGGTACCAATTGCAAAATAATACCTATTGCACAGTCTGTATTTTTGTGGTTATTTCATCAAAGATAGTCATATTTAATTTTAAATGGCTAAACTTCTTTTTAACATAAATAAATTACCTTTGAGGTGAAATATCAATAAGCAATGCCCTTGTGCATATAATTAATTTTGATTTGGTAACTACATTGAGAAAAAAAATAATAAAAGTCTATTTAGCACAACATAAAAGAAAAGAGTAAACTCCACTTATAAAAATATGTAGAGATTTTATTGAGATCGATTTGTTATTGCATGAGACGTTTTTTTATTGTGCTTATGTAAGTATATATCTTTTGAAAATAATTTGTAAATTTCAATGGAATGCACATAACGTCAACTATTAGTTGAATTTTGATAGAGAAAAATTTGGTCTATGGTTTACTTATACCACATGGTTTATAAAATTATATAACCAACATGATTAATGAAATAACGATGAAATGACGGTTTTAAAAGCAAATAGAATTCGCAAATAAAAGTATATAGAAAAAGTAGTAAGATCAATACGTTATCAATGAAGCAATTATATATATATATATATATATATATATATATATATATATATATATATATAATGTTTATATTAAGAGGCATTTCAGAACTTTTGTATAATATAAGTATATATGTTCTATAATGTTTTAGACCCTAAAGAAGATAATGAACATCAAGCACTGAGTTCTAGTCTTAGCACTAAATTGCAACAAAATAGAAGAAAAAGGTACTTACATTTGGGGAGAGAAACAAGATCCCACCTGGCATGCTTAATGAGATTTTACTGCGGGGATTGACCAAAAAAAAAAACTACTGTAAAATGGTTATTGTAACTGAGAATTTAGACCTCTCAGATCCCTCTCCAAATCCTCCTTGAACTTCACAAATTTACTTTTAAACATATCGAACAATGGATTTCTTCTGAAATCCCTACCGTGCGTGAAATTTCTAGTACATTTACTACATCCAAGCATACTAACGTAACTTCAACAGAGAGTTCTGTTCCAATAACTTTTTAAGTCCTATAAATATTAAAAAGATTCATATCTTGTTAGGAAATGAATTACTCCTCTTATTTCATGATATACATCATATATATATATATATATATATATATATATATATATATATATATGGGAGATGATAAAATGCTCGCACTAGCAAGTTGCCAACCCTTTGGTTAATATCGTTTTCAACCCCTCAACTTCTAAGCAGTTCACTTAAAACACCTCATTTTTTCAAAAGACTAAAATTGACCAATTTCAAGATTAGAACATGTCATTCCTGACCAAAGGTGAATTTGGCCATACAAAGTTGGTATCAGAGCCTAATCAAAGGCGAGATTCAACCGAAAAACTCATGGAAGTTCCTTGTTTATTAAATCATATGACATGAATTATACACTTAGACCATAGAGTCGGAAAAAATGAGATAACCGAATTATTAAATCAAATAATTGATGTATCTCATAAAACTTTAAATATCTATAGAACTCTAAACAAGATAACATCTCAGATATTAACAGAATTACACAATTCAGTTAAAGAGTTAGGAAGTGAAAATCACGCCCTAAACTCATATAACTTCTTATCAAATTTCGGAAGAAGTGACATTACCAATAAGTACTACATCAACGAAACTTCATATGTATTTGAAGAAGTTATAGCATACAGTGGTAGGGAAGGAAAACCCTCTTCGAGTGGCTCAAAAGACACTAAAGATCCCGTAAAGGGAATGGGTGTAGGAGAAATGGAAAAATTAACAAATGACTACTTAGATAAAATAGGAAAAGGAAAAAGCGTTGGAAAAACCAATAATGGATGAAATAGATCCAACTGTTCTAAAAGAACAACAATATAAACAAGAAGAAAAAAAAGGTCATATCATAAGTAAATAAAGCATCTGCTGCTATGAATTTATGGAACGGATAAATTGATCCAAACTAAGTAGGAGCATGGAATCCACAGTTAAATTTAGAAAGAAATTCTAAGTTTAATAACGCCCCTAAAATGACAAATTTAAAACAAGAATTTGTTCTAAAAAAAAAATAGAATAAAGGAGCCCATAAATCAATACAACATATATCTTGATATCCATTGTATTTCTTTCGTAATTAATATTGAAATGACAAAAATATAATATTCTTTCATCCTTTCGAGTGATCAAAAATAAGAGAGAGAGAGAGAGAGAGAGAATGGTAGTGGTTTTGCTTAGTGCTTAACATGTGATCATGTGTTGATCAATTGATTATGAAGTTAACTTTCATAATCGAACAAGATTAATATTGTAACATGATTGTGCTAAGTTATGCTAGCTCTCAAATTTGTCGAGGATCGAGACCTGTTCGCAACAAAATTTACTATTCCAACATTTTCAAGATAAAAGCAAGACCTTTCACTCGTAATAAATTCAAAAATACCAATGATAAATAGTTGGATTCACGAAAGTAGAGAGTAATTTGTTTAATGGTTCAACTAATAGCGATAAATATTCCTTTTAAGCTTTTCATCAAATTAATGCAATAAATACACAAGTTTATCCAATAATTTCGTGGATACTTTTATGGAGATAAAGTTGGGGAGGGGCTTTTATTATCACCAAATTCAAGCCCTAGTAATTTAGGAAACCAAAAAAATAATGTCTCATAGCAAGAAGAACACATTTAAGAGATAATGTCCTTGTGGTTTTAATCACAGACCTGCCTAATACTATATATATAATAAGTGAAGTGAGATACTCAACGAAATGCGAAAATAGCTTTTATTGCACGACGCATCAACAAGAATGTTCCTAATGTAAAATAGGATTCACAAACTATGTCTAGAACATAACAAGTGCACTAAAGGTTTCCTAAGTCATCTTGGATGAGGTCCTTATTTTTATGAATTTGATTTCACAGGACAAGTAATCTTTATGTAAATAAGCCTCATAAATGGTAAAATACTATTCTAGACATTTTGAAATTTTATGAACCAGCTTACTAACCTATTAATTCAACTCTAGCACGCAGCGATCCTTAGTTCAAGTAAGTTACTCTCTAAACTTGTTTAACATTCCGGGGTGAAAACGCTCAATGGCGAAACACATTCTATGAATTGAACAGGAACATTTCTAAGTCTGATATGACTAAAAACATCTTAATAATGTTTTGATTCAAAATCATATGGCATTTACTTGGGAAAGAGAGACTCTTTTAAAAATTTTGTTTTGAAAAATGATTATGCTTACCACTGGTTTACCTAGATCTAAATCGATTATGCTTCTAAAAGAATTGTTAGAGTCTTCTTTATGGGTTTGAAACAATAGTGGGAGCGAGTCATTCAGGGTTATTGCCTAGTGATGGCGTTGAAAGCCCGCAGACTAACGCATGCCCTGAGTTTATAACCTTAAAAGAAAACTTTAATTGTTCAACCCAGCATCCTGAGATTTACTCTAGACTAGACCTACCAGGCATCCTGAAGTTTTGAAAAATGAAATCTTCTACATAGACTCTCTCTCGAAAAAAAAATTTTGCCCTATCTTTTTCGAATCTTTTCAATATTCCGCTGTGTTTTTATCTATATTATGCTTCGTCCTTAATGGATCACGGTCCAACCGGGGACCCTATCCCTTTTGAATGATTAATCTACGGATACCAGACGTCGGTATGCCTTTGGCAGGTCCGCAAGGATTGACGATTGGTTTAACGAAGTAGACTAAATCAGAAAATCTTGGGATTTGTTCTTTCCGGCCCCAGCGTAAAATGGATGATATTTTTAGACCATATAATGATTTTATCTTAGTTTATATAGATGACATACTAGTTTGTAGTAAGAATGAAAATGAGCATTTGTCTCATTTAGATTTAGTATTCAAACTCTTTAATAAACATGGTTTAATTCTTAGTAAAAAGAAAGTAGAATTATTTAAAACTAATATAAAATTCTTAGGAATGGAAATAGGAAATGGCAAAATTAAATTACAAGAGCATATAGCTAAGAAGATCTTAGATTTTCCAGACAAATTAGAAGGATTAAAACAAATCCAGGCATTTTTAGGCTTAGTTAATCAAGCTAGAATGTATTTTAAAGATCTTAGTAAATTAATAGGTCCATTATACAATAAGACTAGGAAAAATGGACAAAGGCATTTTAACACAGAAGACATTAGATTAATTAAAACTATAAAAGAAAAAGTTAAACAATTACCAGACTTATATCTACCCCTAGACACAGACTATCTAATAGTACAGACAGACGGATGCAAAGACGGTTGGGGAGCAGTCTTACTCTGTAAACCCAATAAATATAATAACAAAAAAGAAGAAAGAATATGTAGATATGCTAGTGGAAAATACAAAGAAAGCAATCAGTATTTGACAAGCTTAGATTATGAATTACTAGCTATAGTTTATGCATTAGAACATTTTAAAGCACTTTTAATTTCTAAACATGAATTTTGTATTAGAACAGACTGTGAGGCCATAGTTAGGTATAACAAAAATAAAGACACCAGATACACTAATAGGTGGTTAAAATTTATGACTTCATTAAGCAATTATAGAATAGATAAAATAGAATGGCAACACATTAAAGGAATTGATAACTCTATTGCTGACTTATTATCTAGAAAAATTCTATCTTAAGATAATCTTAGAATAGATAGACTTTTATCTTATACAATTTTATAGAATCAGACAATCTTTTATTATTTGCAGATGGCATCTTCTTCAGCATCTTCATCCGCACAGACAAGACAAAATCAGGCAAACCAGGCAAACCCTGTTTTTCCAACCCAGTTTATCAGTTATGTCGATAATCTTGGCCGAAACAGGATTAATTTTAATGGCAATAATTTAGAAGTCCTACATGCTGGTTCCCGGTTTCAGGTCAAAGACCATAAAATTGGTCCTTTCCCTGTTGACCAAAGAACACTTTTAGACAACTTATGGCAGTCTTTTGTTAAAAAAGACAATGGGTGGTTTGTCAACACTGTTAACGCTTTGGCAAACTATTTTCATAATAGGAGCTATAGAAGTAGATATGAACAACAATGGTGGCATATTTTACTGCGCACCAGATTTTTGTATCAATACTAGAGATTTTGCAAAAAAAACATTAAAATTAAGATAATGACAAAAGGATATGAAAATTTTCAACAAGGCAAAAACCTTTTAATTTTCACCACATTTATAGGGAAATTAACACAAAATAGTCAAGTTGGATATAAGTTAACTATAGAAGACACAGCAAAATTTATCATAAATAGAAGAATTCGACTCCTACCACCTTATAGAGTAGATCCATTAGAAAATTCAGGACAAGAATGGCAAGTAGATAAATTACTAAGGACTAGCTCTAATAACAGTATCATACCTACAGAAAACTTATGGTACAGAAATGCATCAGGAAGAATGTCAGCTAGATTTACTAATTATATTGAAGCCAACACCAACCTAGAAAATCAAGATATTCAAGAAGAAGTAGAAAATGTATAGTTTCAAAGATTTTGATATCCTAAAAAACCTAGATATAAAAATTCTAAATCAGAAAGTAGGAACTACATGCACAGGACAAGGAATAAGTATAGAATAATTACAAGATTTTATACGTCTTACAGAAAGAGAAGATAGTCTAGATATATTCAATCAACCTGAATATACACTGCAACCTAATCAAAACAATACAATTCAGATTCATAAAAACCTAAAAGAACTCTAGATATAAGCTTTATGCCTGCCCTTAAAACTCCGAGTGTAGAAATATCCGAACCTGAAGCAAATTATAAAATAGAATTAGATAACAAAATTAACAAAGCCTTAGAAGAAATCGAAAAGATAAGACTAGCAGACAGAAAGTTAACAGAAAATAATAAGTTATTAATAGAAGAAATGAATCATATATTAGAAAATATAAACCATATAGACACAATAGAATCACTAGAAACAAATAACATTAAATTAGAAGAAAGCATAAACCTAGAACAAGAATGTTTAAATTATGAAACATATTCTTCGACATTTGAAACTGAATCTACAGATACACAAATTACTACAAACAATGTAAAATTTAATTTAATGAATGAAGTACCTTACGTTCTCATGGAAGAAGGTGAAGGTTCAGGAACTACTAATAATAGAAACAATGATGGAAGTAGATTTTATACAACGCAACCAACCGCAAGACTACAATATGCTTATGGCAATTTACCTAGACAAAGTGCAAACATTGAAGATAACAAATTTGATAGACCTAATTTTAAACCTAGAGGTAAAAGACATCCTTTAGAACAAAATTTTAAGATACAACAAAGGAATAATTATATACACGTATGGAAAGATGCAGTAGTAGCCAACTTTATAACTAAACAATCTGATAATTTAGAAACAAGAAAAGAAATGATAAGATACATGACACAATTCTTAAGTCCTATAGCTAAAGCCAATTTTGAAGAATGGCAAAAGATATTTCCAGATGATTTAAAACAAATGGCAGATTTAGGACCAAACCCTTACAATTTTGTAAACACTATACAATTAATACTAACAGGAAAAAATCCCAATACAGGAGATACTCTAATACAAACAGAGGCAGCCAGAAAATTCGAACAAGTTCATCTATACAATTGGCATAATATAAAACCATTTATGCAGGAATATTATTATTTTGCATCTCAAAGTGGAAATATATGGAATAAAACTGTAATAGAAAAATTCTTAAACAAACTTCCAGGAGCATTAGGAAGAGAAATATATGAAACAGTTAAAAAGATATATGAAGACTCTAGATGGACACCTTCACTAGGAAGTATTTTCGAACATGTTATAGAAATATTAGTTTCTAAATGTACTAATATACAAATTGCTAGACAATTAAAAAATGAAACCAGTTTCTGCAAAGAAATATATACTCCACAACATTTTGGTCAAGAAGAATCAAGACCAAAATACAATAGGAGAACTTATAAAAGATATAAACAACCTAGAAAAACATACTATTTAAGAAAAAGCAAAGCAAGAAAACATTTCTTAAATCCTAAACATGTTAGAATATATAAAAACAAAATTACATGTTATTCATGTGGAGAACCTGATCATTTAAGTTCTAGTTGTCCTAGAAGACATAATAATAATAACTTTAAAGCTATGATAGTCAATAATACTAATGAAGATCTCTTAGAAGTAGATGAAACCTTAAGCGATACAAAAAGTATATATAGCATTAAATCTATAGAAGAATATAAAGAAGACATCATTTCTATAAGTAGTGACGATGAAGAAGAAAATCTCCATGTAGAAACCACAGATAAATTAGATACTTTCATAAACTCATTAAAAAATACAGAAATATACAATTTTATGTTTAAACCATTAGCAAATCAATTAGCCTTAGAAGAAGATTGTACGCATCAATGGCAAATAAAAAAAGGTTTCGATACAATACCTCGATGATCTAGCTTGATCTGGGTTGTCGTCTCACACCGACCTGGATCGAACGGCTATAACTAGTGTTATAACATATATGCTACAACCCTAGTTAAAACAGACAAATCGGTTCTGGGTTTAACATAAGCGCAAGTTGGTGGTAGCGATGGTCAAGGCTGTTGATTATGGTGCCGGTAGAGGTAGGGCTGCAACTTGGGTTGAGTTTATATGGGTTTAACCCACCCAACTTAAGAAAATGTGAGCTTTTTTTCTAACCCAACCAATTTAATTATAAAATGGGTTAGGATGGTTGAGCTGTGTTATCTTGGGTTTGGCTTTTAAAACTCATTTATTAGACGGGTTAGGTTGGTTAAGTTGAGTTATCATGGGTTGGGATTTTAAAACTCATATATATATATATATATATATATATATATATATATATACAAGCACGTATGGGCTTAACTGGCAATTTTTTTTCCTCTATACAAGGTTAAGGGTGAGTATTAAATTTCTTTTTTAAATTAGAGTGTTATTTAAAAATGAGGGTGCTTTGACTTGTTATAGGATATCAAGCCTCTTTCCTTAAAGTACCCTTACTGAGATATATGTTTTTGTTAAAGTTATAGATTGTGTTTGACTTTTGACTTAATTGTTTTTTCATTAAATACTTATATTTTCAATAAGAATGTTATTACAAAATAAAGGTGTTTTTTACTTCTCATATGACATCAAGCCTCCTTGGTTAAAATATCTTTGTTAGAATATATGTTTTTGTTATAGTAAAAGTTGTTTTGACTTTTATTGAAGGAGAAAAAAAAATCTAGAAAAAACTTATAAAAGCACTCTTGAATTCCTGCATACTCATTAATTATTAAAAAAATTACTATCAAATCCTATTGCCTCTATTCACGTTAAAACTAAACTACCTTAGAGTTACTATATCTTCTCCATCATATTCGATTATAGAAAATAACTTGCCGAGAAAAGAGTTTTCTATAGACTTTTCCTATAGAAATGTAACATACATCAACTAAATTGAATATTTTGTTAGAAGTTCAATCCTTTTTAATTTTATTTCATCTTTGTGTATTAATGTGAATGCTATAGATTTAAATTATTCTGCATGTATATAGCTTTCAATACAAACATATTAATATATTGAAACTATTTTAAACTTGAACTTTAATTCTAAATTTTGAAAACAAACATATTTGTATAAGGAAGTTATTGTAAAACTGGAGTGTTTTAGGATTTTCTATATCCATATATAATCTTGAGTGGAATTAAATGGCTAATTCTTTTTTTTTTCCTTCCCCTAAGATGCCTTTTTTGAACTGAAGTCTTTATACAAAATTAGTGTTGATTAAGGGTATTTTTTACTTGAAACTTTTTTCTCTATCAAATACCTATTTTGAATTAGAGTGTTGTCAAAAAAATAGGGGTGTATTTAGCTTCTCTTAGGATATCAAATATATTTTCATAGAATACCTTATACGAATATATATGCTTTAGTTAGAGCTAATGGCTATTTTGTCTTTTAGTAGGAAAAAAAAAGGAAGAAAAAAAACTTATGAAAGCCTATAAAATCACCCTTGAACTCTGCATGTTATTTGACTGATGGAAAATGCTCTATCAACACCTACCGCCTTCCTTCACATTAACGCTAAGTACCTCAGAGCTACTACATCTTCTCCATCAATTTCGATTAATAAAAACAACTTGCAGAGAACAGTGTTTTCTATAACCTTTAGGAATAAACATAATCTACTTAAACTAAATTATTCAATATTTTGTCAGAAACTCAATCCTTTTTTAATTTGCTATTTCATATTTTGTATGTTTATGTGTATGTTACAAATTTCAATTATTGTGCATGTATTTATATTTCATTGCAAACATATTTGTACGTTGAAATAATCATAAATCTAAAGTTTAATTCTAGATTTCAATTACGGATGTATTAGTATAAGAAGTTAGTAAAAATGGAGTTTTTTTAAAAAAAATAAATGCATAAGAGTCGCTAGATCATACAATTATGCTCATAATTATAATTTGAGTTCGTGACAAATGCATAACGCTATACTCATATTAGAGTTATTGGAATACCCTTATATGCATGATAACATATTTTTTATATGGTTATTACCTTTCTGTGATCTACTGTATCCCGAGATATTACATACTTATATGATAACATAGTTTTTATTCGGCAACACTCTAATAAGTTAAACGTGATAAGATTAGATGAAATCCAATTGATAAAGACTCTAACTTATTTCTGCTCAAATGATTAATAATTTTTTTTGAGCTTGAAAACTCTCAGGTTTTGGGGTTAAATAAGTAAATATTCTTTTCTTAAAATATTCTTTTTAAGTTTAAAAGTTTTCTAAATATTTTGACTTTTTAAAATGTGAGGCTAAATTACTAACATCTTGGCTAACAGCTAACTTAAAACATTTTGAGCTGAAGAGGTTCATTAATACATCTTTTAGTGACAAAAGACTATGAATATAACCAAAGTGGGTAAGGATCTAGCCCCAGCATATAAAATAATCTCAAGGAATTAAAATGGCTAAACAATGTTTCATTAAAAATACCTTCTTTAGAAATAAAAGGTTTACAAAAATTAAGTGTACTTTTTTATTTTTAAAAAGGTGAGGTTAAAGTATAATATTATTGGCTAGATTTAAATAATTTGCTGCTAAAGAGGTTAAATTAAAGTCCACTAATGCATCTTTAAGTGAAAAAAATGTTAAAGTGGATCTAGCCTAATGGTATAAATAGGATACTAAGTCTCTACTTACCTTTAAAGAAAATCCTATCAAAATCTAACCTTGAATCTTGTCAGCATTAAAATCGATAAAATGAACACCTTAATTTTTGCTATTCCCTAGAGAACCATCCCTAAGTCCAGGTATTATCATGTTCTTTTTTATATTTTTTAAGGTGCACCGGCTATTGCCTCTACTAACTTTTGCATATATATGACTGGAAATTAAATTTATTGACATAAGACAGAGTCTAAATATCTACAAGTTCGACTAAGCCTTCTTTTTTCAACTTTTATGATGAATTTATGTGTTATTTTGTTTTTGGTAGAATAGTGGTTTGTTATAATTTTGGGACCCATGTCTCTAAGGCTAGGGTGAAATTACAGTCAATGACACTAAGATTCAAAATGTAAAGTCGTATTGATCCGTTATAAAAATATACTTTTTTACTTATGTCATCAATACATATTTTTAAAATGTCAATACTGCCATCATTTTGTATCTACAACTTATGTAAAATTTAAGATTTCATAAATCCTAGTTTTCCAAATTAGACGTTCAACCCAAATTCTGCCCCTGCGTCTTCCTCGGCAAGTGCTTAGCTTGAAAGTCCACCAACTGGCTCAGCCCCACCAGCCTCATCCTGGCACCGGCAAACACTGGCCTCCACGTTATCCCACCTCGTCTGGCGCTGCCTCCATCATTATAAATGTCCTCGGCAGCAACACAAACATGAAAATTTCAAAGCCCCCAAATCAGTCATAAATCTGTAAAATTAGTTGTGTGTGCGTGTAGGCGTGTTCACTAGAGGTATAGGGGTCGTGGAAGACTGATTGATGGCGATTGTGGTTTGTGCAGGGTCGATTTGAGGTGGTGGTGGGCAGTGTTATTAAAAGCGCGCCTAGGCGCAAGGCGCGCTCAGGCGCACAACCCGTGCCTCGCCTAGGCTAGGCGCAGCGCGTCCAACTAGGCGCGAGCCTTGTGAGCCTAGGCGCCCAGACTCTAGGCGCATAGCGAGGCGGGAGGCGCGAAGCTAGGTGCCTGTTCGTCCTTGCGCATGTTCGTCCTTGCTCCCAAAGTCTAAAATTCCCAAATCCAAATCAATTTCACTCTGCGTGCAACTGTTCGTCCTGCTCCGGTGACCTCGTCACTCCTCATCCTTTCTCCGGTGACCGGTGGCCGTCGTCGCTGCCATTGCTTGTCCCCTCGCCGCCGCCGCTGACCGCTAGTTGCTCCGCTGCCTCTCTCGACGCCGTGGCTCTGCTCTTGCCGCTGCTCCTCCGCTGTTCCCTGCCTCATCCCCGCTGGTCTCTCTCTCTCTCTCCCCCTCTCCCCCTCCCTCATTCACTCAATCCCTGTTTGTCCTTGCGCCTATTTTTTTTATATATATATATATATATAGATAGATATCACACTCTCTCTCTGTATCTCTGTGGAATTACAGAGAGAGAGAGAGAGAGAGAGAGAAAGAAATGGGCTGTTGGTTTTCATGGGATCAGATGAAGGTCATCTTTGACAGAGAGGGGCAACCACCCATGGAAACATCCCATTTCTCTCTGGAGCCTCATTCTTTGAGCACAGCAAGCTCTGTGATGAGCTTCGTGTAAAGTGAACTGCTGGTAGTTCTCCATTTATTGTACCTTCAACTTCAGATATGCCCTTCATTGACCACATATTTACACCTTTGTGGTTGTAGTTCTCACGAATCTCAACAACAAAAAAAAGCTTGTAAATATGCTTTTAGTGACATTTTTATTAGCTCTTTCAAAAATAAGAATTGTCTATTTTTCACGTCATGTATATTTTTTATATTCTCGTTTGTCGCTAATAGATTTATAATCATAAAATGAGGATATTATTTAATACGCTCATTATCGATAAAATGGGGATGTGAACGACTTGTACAAAAATAAGGTACAATATCTAGTTCTTTGTGGTTCTCATAGGAAGTATACTGAAAAAGAAATGTTTTTTTAAATGTAATTTTATTGTTTTAATGCACTATTATTTATTTATTTATAGTTATTTCAATTTTGCGCCTCGCTTTGAAAAGGCACGCATGCGCCTTGCGCCTAGGCTCCAGGGACCTTTTGCGCCTTAGGTGCGCCTGGGCCTTTAATAACACTGGTGGGTGAATTGGACTGGTGATAGGTTGATTGGACGCAGTGGTAGGCTGATTAGTGGTGGAGGAAGGCTGCTCTCGTGGTGATTAATGGCGACGGCTGCTGTGGTGTGGCGTAGTAGTTTGACGCAAACAATAAATCTTATATATACATCTTCATCCAAATTTTAAACCCCAAATTCAAATTTTCATTTTTTTTATTTGGTTTGTTGAATCGTGATGGTTTGTTACAAGTGATTTGAGTGAGAAAGCTGTGACAATTGATTGAGGCGAGAAGGCTGAAGAAATATGAGAAAGCTAAAGAACACAATTATGATAGGATGCGACTATGGCCGTGGTTGTGGCCTGTTATAGGGGGGCGTGTGTGTGTGTGTGTTAAATCTGAAAAAGTGTAAATGGATGATGGTGTTGGTGGTGGGGCTGTATGGTGAGATAAAGGGATGATGAATGACATTTGAAGAATTATATTCTTAAGTGATTGGCATTCTGGTCTTTTCATGCTTTCTGTATTTTCTTTCGATCAACGGACATTAAGTGCTATTTGCTCCAACTAATGGACGAGCATATAATTTTACCCTAACCTTAAGGTCATGAGTGTAATTAATCCTATAATTTTCTTAACTTTCAAAACCTTAAGCCGTAGGTAATATTTTTGTTCCTCTTTATTTTGATGATACAAGTCTTTATTTGATGAATAATCTAGGTTATAAAATATTCTTGATAAACTTTTGTTGAGTTTGAATTTATATTAATGATGTAATGCATATATATAAAAATAGGGTGAAAAACGTAGGTTGGTGAACATTATTGAAACTACTTAATTCAGTAGCAATATCTGATATCAACTTTACACATTCATTTTCTAGTACCGATTTCAAAAGGACCCACACGGATCACATGTATATAGACTTTTTAGATGAGTAGGTCTGGTATTATCATATATATTTGTTTAAAATAAAAGTCTTATAACAAATATATGTTAAATTATATGCACAACTAAATTTATGGCGTTATTGTACTACTAAGATGACCAAGGTCTTGCTAGATAAAAATAAAATAGAGTTTTAGAGTACACAATTAAGAGAAATTTAGAGTATACAACATATTTTTTAACTGAAAAGTAGAAAAATAAATTATAATTAAGATTAAGCTTAGTTTAAGACAAATTGTACTCGAACTTTGGAACATAAGATAGAAAAAAAATTAAAAAAAGGCTTGCTTTGTACTTTACTTAGATACATGAAAATTATACTCCATTCGTCCCAAATTATTTGATCATATTTGACTGCACACTTATTTAGGATATGAGTCTTACTTATGAGTTTCTAATTCTATCCCAAGAGAAAGAGAGAGACGGGGGAGGAAAAAATTGGTTCAGTAGAGAGAAATGGGTTTGTGGAAGATTAAATGTGGAGAGAGAATTGAAATAGAAAAAAAGTGCAAAAAGGGTAAACATGTAAAAACACTTACAAAATCTTTCTTAATTTGAAAACTAATTAATTTATTTGCGACCGTCCAAAAAGAAAATATGATCATCAAGATATAATATGGAACAGTCAGGATTCTCTTTAAAGGCAAATTATTGTGACGAAATAAATAAGTATGATAAGTAGTGAAAATACTGGTAATAATTGGCGTGAAAAATTCGGATTTGAAAGTAAGACCATGTCTTGTGCAATAAAATTTTCACACTTCGAGTCTTTGATTAACAGTTAAAAACTGATTTATTATTATGGTTTAATTAAAATAGTTGTATTCATTAATTTTAATTGTGTTCTTCACCAAGGTTTAAAATATTTTTATTTCAAATCACTATATAGCCTGCAAAGCATGTGATTTTTACTAGTTCAGATAAAAGCTCATATTTTTAGCCAACACCACCTGTCGTCGCACCATCATCTGCTGTCGGCGGCCTCTGCCACCTCTGGTGGCAGCCACCTCCCCCGGCCGTTGCCGCCGTTGTTGTTGGCAACGTCCATAACAACAGCCACCAATGCCAACGGTAGATGTCGTCACCTTCGCGGCCACCGCCTAGCGCCAACCGACACCACGACTGTCGATAGCCACTAACATTACCTGTAGCCACCACCATATCGCCAGTAGACTCCACCACTGCCACCACCGTAGCCGTCGAAATTGTCGATGCCAATAGAAGTCAGCGCTGCCAGCAGCCACCTCCACCGCTGCCGGTAGCCACCTCCACCGCTGCCGGCAGCCACCACCGCCACCGATACTGGCAGTCACTGCCGACCACAACCACTCCATTTGTTGTTTTAATTAAAAAAAGTATTTGTTTTGATCAAGCTATTGAAACCTAGTAGACCCACCCAACCTATCCCAACCCAATTAATTCAATATTTTCTTGGATTAAAGCTCGTTATTTTTTTAAAAGCACAAACCACCCCACCCAAGTTGCACCCCTAGCTAGATTATTATGCATATATTAGATTTTGAGCAGAGCTAGAATTTCAAAGGCATTGAAAATGAGGGAGAAATATGGCTTACGAGGTGGCGGGTGGTCGCAGTGAGTGAGAAAATAGAATGCCTCTGTGCGGGAGGTGGTGGGAGCAGCAGCGGTGGTACTAGAGATGGCGGAAGCGGCAGCACTGGAGCCGGCGGTGGTGGAAGCGGAAGCTGTAATACTGGCAGTCGTGGAAACGGCAACAGCGGTCAAAGCAACTGATGGTGGTGATAGCGGTGGAAGCAATTCATTACCAATGCAACTTTGATTGACAATATCACGTGCTTTCAATGACGGCCATCGAGCTATGCCCGTGTTGGAGAAAATGAGTTTTGACCATCAAAGAACAAAAACTTTAGCGTTTTTTAAGTAAAATTATATGTTTAGCGACCGAGTAGTCAGTCCCAAGTGAAATTCTTTGTTCATTTTCCTCCACCGTCTTTCTTAACCCACTTATTCAAGGAAAATTTTGGTGTTATTCTGATTGTAGGAATATAGCTACAACTCCTTGTATAACGACAATTAATGGTTGCTGAATGTATATAATGACTTTTCTGTTAACACCTTTAGCGACAAATTCTTTGCAACACTTTTGTAGTATGACTTAATAAAAGCAATTAATAACATTTAAAGACAATTAATTGTCGTATATGGAGGGTTGTAACTATCTTCCTACTGCCCGAGTAGCAGCCGAAATATTTCCCTTATTTAATGTCTCATTCGCGACCAACGTGAAAAGCAATGCCCCTATTCGTCCCTATTTGTAGGCAATGCAATCAAGGTGGTGTCTGTTTTTGGTCTCTATGGAGCCTTATTCTTGTGGTGATTGCTGCCCCATTTACATAAACTGGTTGTATCAAATTTTAATCTGTCTTGCGCTCTGTAAACAAGTTAATTAGGCGTGGATTGCTGAATCCCAGACTTAATATTACCATTCCGCAAAATGCTTCACCAAACTAAATTACGTTCTTTTGGGAGCTCTTATTTAATGGCCATTTTTTCACCTACAGAAACTGAGAGTTGATCGAGTCGTTAAGTCAGATAGGGAAAGACATTGAAATTTCGCCCCTAGAATAAACAACAGTAAACAGATATGGCCGGCGGTGATGGTTGATGGACAAAGGAATCAGAAGGACGTGGTTCTGAGAAGCACAAAATGGCCTAGGTTGTCTTCCATGTCACGGACAAGGGCCATGTCTGTCTTGTGAACATCACGTGTCTCACTCATCTGCTAGTATGGTACAGCTTGCTAGGGTTTTTTCTATCTTCTGCATGGGTCCTGCATGCACTGCACATCATGGACTTGTTTAATTCAAGTGAATGCCGATGGCTTTGCGTGTTTTTTTTCTAGCTAGTTAGTTGTGTTAATTATTCCAACAAACTGCGAATTGTGTATCGCGCTCACTAAGTACCATGTTGCGTTACATAACATTTATTTGAAGTTCACAAAGTATGATATAACTCTTTTCTTGTATTTGATCAAGTATCGTGAATCAGACCATTGAAATCGATAGTTCACTTCACGAATCTTCTTTATGTGATGATAAATTTTTCCTTAAGACCGGTTTGGAGTTGCTTCTACTTTTAAAAAAAGATAAAAGCAAAAAAGCAAAACACTCTCACAAGTGTATTTCTTTTTCTTATTTGGACACCCGTTGCGCTTGCTCAAACGCAAGAAGTTGTGTCTGAGATGGTCAAACACAAAAGCGGTATATGTTGTAACGTGTCAAAGATCTGCTCTTGCATCTCATACTATGCTAGTCGGACTTTCAAATGCAAAGTTAAACAGTTTAGATCGTAACATGTAATTATACGGTTAAGGTGAATTAATGCACATAGTACATCAGCACACACGGACCATCTCATGCTTTGACGGACGCAGGGACGTGCCCATAACGTACGATTTAAAATTTGAGAGAACAATCGGCATGTAAATTTATTAGCCGTAGACCAAGCATCTATTGATGTGTTTGGCAATGTTTGAATTGTCCCTCCGTGGGGCTTAAGTAAGGATGGGCCATCATGTTCTTATTATATTTTAGCATGATCCAGAAATGATTTTCCTAATTGTATTAGATTTGTTGGGCTTTCTTATTATTGAACTAGCTCATTAGTTTCCATTTATTTGAAACAAATCAATCTGGAGTCTCCTTGAACAATAATAAGGTTGATTTAGGTGTAATATCTAAGATGTGGGTATCATAACCTGCTCCCTCTATGAATGAGCCTTGCCCTTGGCTCTTTTCAAATTCATGGACTTAATCCAAATCTACCCTTGCTATCTTCTATTCACCTTCCCCTCCTTATGAACCCGTCCATCGAATCTTATCGGGCAACTCCTACAAATTTCTTTTTCGAAATTGAGTCTTATGCAGTAATTTTCAGTGGTCACGAAATATAGTCTTTCGCTACTATACTTGCAAATTGAATCTGGCAACTTTGAATTCCGTTCACAACCAAAATTGCCAAATCCACGTCCATTCCTTTTTTTATTTTTTTTTATATTCAGTATTTGATTTGATAATAGTTTCACTCAATATCTTTTCACGTTTTTTCATATACCCCATTATTTTACTGGTTAAAAATTTATGTTGACAACATATAGATATTAAATCATTCGTTTCGTAAATTAACTATCCAGACCACTATAATGTACTCATAAAGTGTTCAATACTCTAAGATTTTAACATGCTCATCATTCATATCTTAGCTCCACTACCCAATTAGGAGAAGTCAAAGATTTGCCTTAATCCAATCTGCTAACAATCTTATGATTGGATTAGAGCACAAGGACACTACTAAAAATTGCAAGAATGGTGGGACCCAAGGTTGGTTAGTATTCAGTACTCTATAAGAAGGGTCCTTCCATGCAAATGATCAATCATTGTAATATGCTACCAGCTAGAAGGTTAAAACCTTCACAAGCAGAGCCCAAAAATTCAAGAAAAGGAAGAAAGAAATAGAGGAGATCATATGAAGATACGTAGTACTGACATCGGAAGCAGTAAGAGAAAGCTTCCATGTAAAGGTCTGGGAGGGTACCTCAAAGAGCAAAGAGGTAGGTTCTACATAATGGGAAGGTGTATTGTTATGCTTCTCTGCTGGCAGGATTGAGATCAAGTGACCTTGCACTTGATTTGTCTACTGCTCTCCCTCTCTCTCTCTCTCTGCTACCTATGTATATAGCAGCTTTTTAATTTGCCGGAATTGAGAAAACTCTCTTCTTTTTTGGTTGTAAATCTACTTCTTGTTTCACCCTTTTCCCAGGACAGTTGATCCATAATTAACAAGTCAAGCTTGGTGTTTCAACCATCAAAAGTTCGTTGTTCTACGTTAATTCCTTTCTTCTGTCTATACTATCGCATTTTTGGCTTAAAGGTTTGATTGTTTGGGAATGTTGTGACCAGTATACCTATAAAAAGAAATAGTTTCTTCTTTTATTCTTAGTACCATCAGTTTGGAAGAACTAAAGCCATATAGTAAATGTATCTGTGTGTGTAGCTTTTAAATTTGTTCAAGGATGCAGTCTTTTTATTTTTCCGGTCATGCATGGCCCGTGTGTTTATTTTGTGTGTGTGTGTGGGAGAGAGAGAGAGAGAGAGAGATTATCCAGATTCCCTTTTGTTGAGAAAAGAAGAAAAATAGCCCATACCCTCAATCAAGTCTGCAACTCGTCCTCTTGGGAATTGGTGTTTTGCTCGATTGTTTGAGTCTTCTCAACGGGTGGGTGCATGTGGGGGTGGGAGCATGTGCGGAACTAGGGGTGGCAATGATAACCCAAACTCATTTATCCGCCCAAATCCGCCCACTTAAAATTCACCCAAACCCACCCATTAAATAAATGGGTCTAAATGGGTCAGTAAATACTGAACCCAATAACCCACCGGTTTAAGTGGGCTTTAATTGGGTGCCCATCAACCCATTAGTCTTAACACTTCAAAATTTTAAAACCTAATTTTTTTACAGACCACGGCCAATTTTTACACAGCCACAGCCAGACACGAGGCCAAGCCGCTGCCGGCACCACCGCCACGTTGTCACCTCCTCCAATCGCCGTCGACATCGCCGCTGTCTTCACCATCTCAATCGCTGTCGTCCGTCATGGTGTTGCTCAGATCTGCTCATCGCTGCCGTCCCGTCACAATGGTGCTCAGATCTGCCCGTCACTACCGTCTTGTCACGATGTCGCCACCGTCTCCTCACTGTACTTCGGAAAACCAAATCCATTCAAGATGGAAATTGAAAAACCCATTTCGTGAACTTCGGAATGGGAAATTGTGAATCCGTAACAGGAGAAAATCGCTGAAGGTGGAGGTGGACGGGTTTGGTGCTTTTGTCATTTGTTAGGTGGTTATGACAGTGGTGGGTGGCCGGTTAGGTGGTGGTGAGGTAGAGCCGTGGCCGTGGGAGCTGACCGCCGAAGGTGCGGTGTAGAGGAAGAGAAGAAAGAGGCAGCGGTGGCAGACTCGGTAACCCGCAGAGAGGGAGATGAGAAGATGGCAGCGCTGCAGCGGCGTGGGTAACTGGGATTTGGATACACCACCATCTCAATCGCTGTCGTCCGTCGCTCAGATATGCCCATCGCTGCCGTTTGGTGCTCAAATTTGCCCGTCCAGCCTTCTGTCGTCGCTGCTGTCCCAACCCATCCCTCTGTCGGCTCAGATCTTCTCTTTTTCTTAATGGATCTACTATTTTGGTGGTTGTAATCTGGCGGGTGGTGGTTGTCAATGTCGGGGTGAGATTTCGACTTGCGGTGGCTGTGTGGTGGTAATTGTGGCATGGCGGCGGTGATTTTGGTGAAGTGGTAGCTTTGTGCGACGACAGTGGTGGTGGGTGTGGCGGCGGTGGCGTTTGGTGGTAGCTGTGCATGGTGGTGAGTGTGGAATGGCAGGGGCGGCGGTGGGTGGCCTGCGGCAGTTGCTCATTAAAGAAGATGAAGTAGCACATATAGAGAGGGAGAGAGAGAATTTGAGAATTTTGTAAGTTCAGTGTATTATACCAATTAAATGGGTCGTTATTGGTTTGATGGGTGAAACCAACCCATTTAAGAAATGACCCAATTGACCCACTAATAAATGGATAGAAATGGGTCAGTCATCCATTTAAACCAAACCCGTTTAACTCACACCCAAAACCAACCCACCAACTCACTTTGCCACCCCTACGTGGAACTGTCCAATAAGATCCTAAAACTGAAAGGAGAAAAGAGAGGGAGACCTACATATATATAGCTATTAGCTATGGCAGGTGATGGGTACGTCTACCTTCTCCAGCTGTGCGGATGATCAGATTATTGAAGCTGGCACTACGTGCATGAAACAACTGTTAACTCAGTTTTGGAGGTAAACCGAAAGACTGTTAGATTATCGTCGAACAGCCCTGTGTGCATAAGTGACGTGAAATCAGCGCAAAACCTGAACATATTTTTCTCTATTTTTAGTTGATTTGGTGCCTTCACCGAGATCAGTGGCAAAGCCAGAAGCTGTGTACACTTAATTGACAATGGAAAAAAAATCATAAGCCTAACTGCTGTGACAATGTATTAAACCCAACAAACAGACAACTCAAACGAATGTAGGTCGAATGAGTATGACTGAATCACCCACATTTTTATAAGTAGCCAATTGATACACTGACTTCCTACCCTACCCTGATAAATCTAAGGGTAACCAAAAAATTGTGTATCCCACTTTTTGTCGAATACATGATCCATCTGCGAGTATGAAAGCACAAAGAGACTAATAGACAATCTTATACTGTAATAAGTTATTCAAATTTAGTATACACAAGAGCTAACACCTAATAAGACAGTTATATTAAGAGAACAAAGATTGAGACGACTACAGAGATAAATATTGGAGTTACGTCAACAAAATATAGTATAAAAGTCATTTATTTAGGATGTTTATTTGAGTGTCGTTATTTTAATGCGTCTTTTACTGTGATCCCCTAATTTAAGTGTAATTTGTTAAAGTGTCGTATTTTTTTAGGCACTTTAGCAAATGCATTCTAAGAGCATTTTTCTGATAAAATGTCCATTTTTTTGTGTTCATTTACCATAGCATCATATTAATGTACCATTATTAAAATATACATAACTCTTTCTGAAAATCATGACCGTTAATTTAATCAATGGCTAAAATTTATTCAAGCATTTAAGTCATTTCCCCAAAACACATCTTCCAACCCTAAACTACAATAACCAGCCCCCTCATCTTGACATCATCAGTCGCACCTCTCTCTTTCTCTCTCTCATCTGGACATCACCCCAAAACCCACCTTCCAAACCTAAATTACAATAACCAGCTACCCCCTCATCTGAACATCACCAGTCGCACTTCTCTCTCTCTCTCTCTCTCTCTCTCTCTCTCTCTCATCTGGACATCACCATCTACAAGACTATGATGTGTCTTGGTTCAGTTCAAGTTACGATATATAGCTCCCAAACTAAACAAAATTGAATCATGCTCACTGCTAGGTGTTGTGGGGAAGTGCACATCAAAACAAGTTCTTGTCCCGATATAGGTAGGACGGACCTTATCAAGGGTATTTGATGTTGCCCTACAAGAAAGTATGGTCGGCTAGTGCTTAGGTTAATAGGATGTATGATTGAGAAGCTATGATTAGGGATTAAGGATCGAAAGATATTTTATCAGGGTTGTTTAGGGCACCATGAACGATAGTCTTAAACAGTGTTTTGGTGTTTTATTACTAGAAAGAAAATATGAAAAAAAAACAACAAATCTTAGGGCATATTTGTTTCTTATTTTTGTTTTATGTTTTAAAAAATTTTTTTCGTTTTCATCATTTTTGTATCCAGTTAAGAAATATGGTTCTATACTTTTATCATTTTGACAAAAAAAAAATAGCTATCTTTCTTTGATAATGGGTGAGAGACGGCCAAAAAAAATGTAAAACACATTATAGGTGTTTTCACATTTCCATACTATTTTGGCTCAGATTTGTTAAAGCAAACAAGAAAAGAAAATAGTAAATGTAGACAATAAAAAATATTTTTTTTTTGTCATCACTTCAAAAGCTAAAAATGAAAATGGCAGACCAACGGGGCCTTAGATGAGATGTTAACTACTGAATGCTTCTTCTTTTTATCTGAAATACATGTTTGCTTGTTTTTCTTTCATCTCCAATTATATGCCCTATCTCTTAGGATCTAAAGTAGGTCTGGATACTCATGTGTGGGCCGCTCTTCGCGATGATCGTCATTTAAGTTTTCATGATTCCCTCCTTTGAATGATTGAAACTAGTCTCTGCAATGGTCCCATGTATTTTAATTGTTATCCCAATTTCTCTGTTTCGCTTTCTGATCCTCACATTATGGATATGCTTACTTTGGATATTAAGACTCAGAGATATAATATGAGACCGCAAGCCCAAAATTTAGTCCTTATATATCGAATTTATTATAAGGCCATGTCTACTATTTGTCCGGCTTTTAAGCAAATTGCTGATCCCGGAAAATCTGTTATTCTTTTCCAATCCAATCCTGACAAAACCAATGTCATGTTACCTCGTCGGATCAAGTTCAATGAACTTACCCCTCCTGATGATTGGATTATAGAAAACAAAGCTACACATTGCCAAGTCAATCCTCAAAATACTCAGATTGACCATATTGTTGAAACTCCAAAAGAAGACATCAAGATCCGCTTTTGTCAACCAGATACTTCCTCCCAGAGTTATAAAATTCTTCATTCTGGCAACTCTAGTCAAAGTGCAACATATTCTTGTTCTTTTATTCCTAGTCAAAATTTTTAATCCTGTCAAAACAGTGAATATCACTCTATTCCCCCTTCCAGATCAGGCAAGGATCCAAAAATTTAGGGCTGGTGGGATTTTTTGAAATATCCATAGTCTGTTCAACAGACCAATTATTTTGACTATGTTGATGCCTGGAACCAAGTCCTCCTACATCAAAACCCAAGCCATAAACATTCTTGGTTTGTATTCTTTTCCCGAAATTTCGATGGAATTTTTCCAAATTGGATTGGTAATTGGTGGATGAATTATGGACCAAAGTTCGATTATAGTCATTGTAACATCGAAGCTGTCACAGATCTATTTCCCACTTTAAAGACTGCCAGTACAAAATGGAAACCTTACCCCAAACCACGAATAGACCCAGGTGAAATACAACATAATAGACAGTATCCTTGATTCTTGTGGTCTGTTCTCCAATGGTACTTAGAATAATGTTGGTGTAATTGAACTGTTCAGCTAAAGATTGGATTTCACCAGCAGTGACAGAATTGAGATGATTGGAGGTACTGGTATCAACTATATGTTTTAAGGGGGCAGCAAGGAAGTTGGAATTCATATCTCCTTTCATAGCGAATTTATTAAAAGGAGGATGAACGCTCTCTTGCTTTTCATGAGTTGACCATATAAACCATTCATGAGTAATTCGTTTGAAAACATTAATTTGTTTTTGAGGATTCATATAGTCGGGAACCTCTATATCGTTATCAAGACAATAAGAATAGAACCATCCAAAGAAGGGAAAGTGGGTCTTATAAGCCCTAAGAGTCTGGAAGAATAATTCCTTGTATTGAGCTTTTTGCTCTTTGGAAAAATTGGTACGATACCAAGCACGATTGGTGCGATTATAATTAGCATAAAATTCATCATTGAGTTTCTTATGATCAATTTGAAAGTCTTCAATCACAAGAATATTATAGTCGAAATCATGAACAGAGGGGTTGTAATTATTTTGATTTTGATTTTGACCAGATGAAGAGGATATCTCACTAGGAGTTTCAACTGTATACATGGTTTCTGGGACTGAAGAATTATTATTCCTGATCCCTTGAAAGATAATTTTGGGATCCTTACCAGACCTGGAAGGGGGAATAGAGTGATATTCACTGTTTTGACAAGATTAGAAATTTTGACTAGGAATAGAAGAACAAGAATATCTTGCACTTTGACTAAAGCTACCAGAATGAAGAATTTATAATTCTGGGAGGATGAATCTGATTGGCAAAAACGGATCTTTACGTCTCCTTCCGGAGTTTCAACAATATGGTCAATCTGCGTATTTTGAGGATTGGTTTGGCGATGAGCTGCTTTGTTTCTATAACCCAATCTTCAGGAGGAGTAAGTTCATTGAACTTAATCCGTCGAGGTAACATGACATTGGTCTTGTCAGGATTGGATTGGAAAAGAATAACAGATTTTTCGGGATCAGCAATTTGCTTAAAAGCCGGACAAATAGTAGACAATTTAGAGTTGTCAAAAGGGCCGGGCGGCCCGCGGGCTGGCCCGACCCTCTCGGTGATCAGTGACGGACCTAAACGGTTGGGCTTGGGGCCAGGGCTTGGACTAGGCCAAGAAAATCTGGAAAAAAGCCCGGCCCGGCCCGAAAAAGCCCGGTTTTGGCCCGGCCCGGTTCTAGCCCGGGTCTGCGACCCGAAAACTGGCCCGGTTCTGGCCCAGCCGCGCCCGGCCCCGTTAGCCCCCCCCCTAAATTTTTTTTCTTTTCTATTTTTTTTAAGTCTATTTTATTACATTATTATTTTTTTGATATTTTGGATCTTTTTAGTTAAATTAATAGTTTTTGAGGTGTTATTGAATTCATATGATCAGTATTTTCTTTAACATACGCAGAGAAGTATGGGTGTGTGGTGACTGTGACGTGTTTTTGATGATTTCTGAGTGGGCTTTCATTTAATGTATTTTATAGAATTTGCTTTGTGTTCTACATCACAAGCTAAGAGAATAATTATAAAAACAATTATCATGTATTCTAAACATAAATAAAAATTATGTATTCTTTTTGTTTCAAACCAAAAGAGGTGAATTGAATTCTAAATTTAATTTCATGAAGTGGGTGACGTGTTAAAGAGCCTTGAAGAATAATCTCATGTTTCTTTAAATGACCAAAGAATTTGAATGTAACAAGAAAAGATGTTATTTTATCTTCATCGATCTCGTTATTGTTTTTGTTTGATCTACTCTATTTTTCTTTGACATTTACAGGTTTTACACCATATTACGAAAGAGATTGAATTTTGCACTTAAAATCAGTATGTGTGGGTTAGAACAACTAGTTTTTGTACTTAATCCGTGGTTAATGGTCAATCAACATCAATTTGCCTTTTCGAAAGGGGGTTAATTCGTGAAAAAGTGATTGTATACTCAATGGTCCGTTTACAAAAACTTTGCCCTTTGTTGAAGAAGAAGTCTTTATAATAAAAAGTTGGGAAGAAAGGAAAAAAAAAATTTGGATTGGGCCCGGGCCCGGCCCAAGCCCGGCCCTAAATATTGGGCCTAGGGCCTGGGCTTGGACTGGGCCCATATATCCCAGGTTTTAGGCCCGGCCCGGCCCGTTTTTCATTTGTGAGGCCCGGCCCCGGCCCGATTTCATTGGAGGCCCGCTGGGCCTGGGCCTGGGCCGGCCCAAGCCCGGCCCATTGACAACTCTAATAGACATGGCCTTATAATAAATTCGATATATAAGGACTAAATTTTGGGCTTGCGGTCTCATATTATATCTCTGAGTCTTAATATCCAAAGTAAGCACATCCATAATGTGAGGATCAGAAAGTGAAACAGAGAAATTGGGATAACAATTAAAATACATGGGACCATTGCAGAGACTAGTTTTAATCATTCCAAGGAGGGAATCATCAAAACTTAAATGACGATCATCGCGAAGAGTGGCCCACACATGAGTATCCAGGCCTTCTTTAGTTAAGGAAGTAATTCCTATCTGGACTAAACCAATATGAACATAACGAAATTTTCGTTTATGTTTTTCTAAAGCCGATTTTGAAAATAATTGAAAAGACTGATTGTCTTTTGAAATATCCATAGTATGTTCAACAGACTTAATGGAGTAAGTTTGCTTAAATTCAAACTGCTTGATATACAAGGAAGAAGGATTAACCTTAGGGATAGACCAATTGTTTAAATCATTTTCTATATTTTCAATATTTAACTCATGAATATTTCTAATAGAACTAGTATGGCTCTTTGTCACATTAGTAGAGATGGATCTGATTAATCTTGCCATAAAAACAATATCAGTGCTCGACTGTCAACCAAATAGTTAAAAGTGGTCACAAGCGCACACAAGCAGAAGACCGAGAACTATCTTAAAGGCGACTTGGGTGTCGACCCACACTAATAAAATAACACAGCAAGATTAAAATATCTCTAACACCTACCTAATATGGCTCTGATACCACGAATAGACCCATGTGAAATACAACATGAATTATATATAACAGGAATATGAATATTAATATTAAACAAAAGACTTACAGAGTGAAAGAAGAGGCACACTTTGTAGTACAAACATGAATTATATATAACAGGAATATGAATATTAATATTAAATAAAAGACTTGCAGAGTGAAAGAAGAGGTACACTTACTAGTACAAACTTCGGAAATGAAACGGAAACACACAGAAATATAGAGTATTAGCGAAATTTGCGCAGAAGGTCTAGTCTTATGTGATTGCAATAGTAATAAAGTAAGTGAGGGTAGGACACCTAAGATTAATAAGGAGTTCTCAAACAAAAGACTTACAGAGTGAAAGAAGAGGCACACTTAGTAGTACAAACATGAATTATATATAACAGGAATATGAATATTAATATTAAACAAAAGACTTACAGAGTGAAAGAAGAGGCACACTTAGTAGTACAAACTTCATAAATGAAACGGAAGCACACAAAAATATAGAGTCACTATAAGAGCTATACAAGAGAAACTCTCTAAAATATTCGGTGCCTACTCCTTACGCAGAAGGAGGATTATATAGGCCAATAAAAGAGTGGGTTCTACATTAACCCTGGTTACTTTTCAAAAAGTAACTATAGTAGCCGAAGAGTAGGTTGCATGTCCTGGATAAAGTTGAAGTCGTTCAAACCTACCATCAACTTTTGCTTTAATAAAGCAAGCATCATTATGCTTTTTGATAAAGCATTTGGTTGGTAGTATGTATTATGCGCCTTTATGTCAAGACATCTTTTTATCAGGAAAAGTATCCATTTTTGCTTTAATAAAGGAAGCATCATAATGCTTTTTGATAAAGCATTTGGTTGGTAGCATGTATTATGCTTTCTTATCAGAAATTACAAAGAAGGAAAATGCTCTACTTGCTTCAATTTCAAGTCTGTGTTGACTTGTTGTGGAGTACTTTTTGTAGACATATTGTCTGTCATAAGTTCATCATCATCAGACTCTTTACCAGAGCTAGATTCAATATCAGCATTATATTCATCTTCACTCATTTTAAGCATTTCAAAAGTAACAACCTGTAGTAATTCCCTTTTATTAAGGAAAGGTTTCTCCTTGCTGAGGTGGCAAAAAATTTCATTTTTCCTTTTGGAAAATTATGCTTCACATTGGAGAGCATGTGACCTTGTTTTGGGGTAAGGTTTCCATTTTGTACTAGCAGCCTTTAAAGTGGGAAATAGTTCTGTGACAGCTTCGATGTTACAATGACTATAATCGAACTTTGGCCACCATTTTGACCCAAATTGTCTCACCAAAATTGGTGGATATTCAATTGAGAAATTTGTGTTTTTCTGAATGGCGTATTGCCAGCACAAAATCCAGGGGATACTAAAATCTGCCATGAATTGTAACTTGGGTAATCCTTTAACCATTGGGGCATATAATTCATATGCTTCAGTTACATGTGTTGAGGGCCATTCTTCGAAGTTTGGTCCATAATTCATCCACTAGTTACCAATCCAATTTGAAAAAATTCCATCAAAATTTCGGGAAAAGAATACAAACCAAGAATGTTTATGGCTTGGGTTTTGATATAGGAGGACGTGGTTCCATGCATCAACATAGTCAAAATAATTGTAGTGACGAGGGGAGAAGTGAGGAGGAAGTTCTCTAATTCTGGTGGGGTCAATTCCCCATTGTCTTTTTGTGATGAATTTCAAAATCTCTATTTTTGAGAATTGGAAAGGAAGTTCAATATTCCTGGAAGAATGATGGGGAGGTTTTTCATAATTATGAGTAAAAACATCTGATTTTGTTAATCGAAAAATTTCTTCATAATAATCTCTGGACTTACTAGAAGCCTTCTGAGGAAAGGCCCAACCATTAGTAAGATAATTATTTGCCACCTTAATTGGTGAAAGATCTTGTTCTTCATCTTCTATTTGGAAGTTATCAGGACAATTGGTATGAACATTATAGCCAGAATTCCCAAAATTTTCAAGCATAGCTTCTCTGTTGGGCTGTGAGGAAGAAGAGCCAATATTCCTCAAATTGTAACGATTAGGACGAGTTTGGAGTCCTTTGCTAGATCTTTGAAGAGATTCCCTAGGGGGAGTCATTTTCCCTGCAAAAATTCTCGAGTCAAGAAATCAGGAAGAGAATTATCTTCTCCTTTAATAAATTCAATTTTGAAATCAAAAGATGAGAGTAAAGCTTGCCATCTAGTAAAAATCTGTTTTGAAGCAATATTTTTTACATCTTTTTCAAGAACGTCTTTAGCAGCTTCACAATCAATTCGTAGTAAAAACTCTTGATTCAAAAGGTCCCCTTCAAATTTGAGAAAACAGTTAACTATAGAAAGAATTTCTTTCTTGATAGTGGAATAATTCTGCTGGGCAGTATTCCAATGTCCGGAAGTGAAACGAACTAATTGTTCTTTATCACCAAACCTTTGTTTCAAAATACCGCCATAACCTAAATCCGGAGCGTCAGTTTCAACTATTTTGAAGGCTTCAGGAAGGAGGAGGCAAAGACAAGGTAAAGTTTTGGCTCTAAGTTTAATTCTGCGAATTGCTTGAGTGTGGACAATAGTCCATGGCTGAGGATTCTTTTGGAGTCTTTGATACAAGACTTTTGTATCTTTGTACAGATCTTGATAGAAGTCAGCGATATAGTTGAGACTTCCAAGAAACCTTTGAAGTTGAGTTTTTTCTCTTATCTCATCAGGAAATTTGGAAGCAAACTCAACAGATCTGTCAATGGGAATAATACATCCTTTTTCAATATTGCGGCCAAGAAATCTAATTTTTGTTTGAAAAAGGCAAATTTTCTTTGCAAAAACAGTAAGACCGTTATGCTTAACGGTTTTAAGAAAAGTATTTAGATTTTTCCAGTGCTGATCAATAGTTTGTGAAAAAATTAGAACGTCATCGATATAGACAATTGAAAATTCTAAGGATTAAAAATATCATTCATGATATTTTGGAATTCAGAAGGGGCATTTTTTAACCCAAAGGGCATGACATTCCATTCAAAATGCCCAAAAGGAACCGTAAAAGCGGTTTTATAACGATCCTTCTCATTTATTTGGATTTGCCAAAATCCAGACTTCATTTCAAATTTAGAAAAAATAGTGGCTTGATTAAGCCTGTTTAATAAGTCTTTTTTTAGGGCTAATTACACCTATATCCCTGAGGTTTAGGGGTAATTACACTCATGTCCACAAAGTTTCAAAATGTAACATACGTGACCAAAAACGTTAAACAAAGTATCACTTTTATCCAACCGTCAGTATTCCGTCCAAAAAGTGTAATTTTCGTCAATACGTATTTTGAAAATGGCAATACTACCCCTTGTACTGTATATATTTAAAAATATCTGTTTATTATTATATATGATTTATTTATCAGTTTTAGTTTTAGGATATTCTTGAAATCCTAATTTTCAAATTAGGATATTCTTGAAACCCTAATTTGTAAATTAGGATTTTCTTGAAACCCTAATTTGTAAATTAGGATTTTCTTGAAACCCTAATTTACAAATTAGGATTTTTTTGAAACCCTAATTTGCAAATTAGGGTTTCAAAAAAACCCTAATTTGCAAATTAGGGTTTTATGTTCTATGTTCTCTCTCCCTACCACCCCGTCGCCGCCACCCACCCCCCGTCCACCCCCATCGCCTCCCCCACCCTCCCTTTAACCTGTGGCTGCCCCCATCTTTCCCCTACTTCGTCGCCGCCTATCCCCTTACCCTACTGCCGCCCCGCCCCCTCTCTTCACCCTCAACCCCGCTACGTGGAGGACGAGTCCGCGATTTGTAACTGATGGACGTGAAGTTCGTCGGCGAGTGGCTGTCGAAGGTCTCTTAGCGGCTGAGATCGATCCCACTGCTGCCCACCACTTCCCCCTCACCTAGCCACCGCCATGGTGGGTTCGTACAATCGATTGGACAGATTTTGGCTTTGGAAGATAGTGGTGTTGACTGAGTTGGTTTTGGTGGGTGGATTTTCACTTTGCTCGATGGTGGTGACGGTGGGCGTGGTGGGTTTTTGGTGATTCTGGTAATGGTTGGCAGGCGGGGTACGGCGCCGGGGAAGGGGAGCAGGCGGGGTGCGGCGCCGGGGAAGGGGAGCAGGCGGGGTTCGGCGCCGGGGAAGGGAAGCAGGCGGGGTGGGTGGGTGACGGGGAAGGGCGAGGGGGATGCAGATGGGGTGGGGAGGGGTGGGGGGGTGGAGACAATGAAAATTAGGGTTTCATGTGGTCCCATGGGCAAATCAGGGTTTCAACTTTTATTTAGGGGCAACTTGGTCTTTTTGTCAGAACCGTTAAGTATTTTTGTATTCCGTTTGTCAATGGACACAAGTGTTACATTTTGAAACTTTGTGTCCTCGCGTGTAATTACCCCCAAACCTCAGGGACATAAGTGTAATTAGCCCCTTTTTTTATTAGGAATGGGATAACGTATCCATCTTAAAGCATTGTTAAGAGGTTTGTAATTGATAACCAAACGTGGAACTCCACGCTCCTTCTCAGCTTGCTTGTTGACATAGAAAGCAGGGCAGCTCCAAGGGGAATAGCTCTTGCGAATAAGCTTTTTGTCTAATAAATCTTGAATCTTTTTTTTGCAATGAGTAAGGAGTTATTGACTCATCTGAATAGGGCGAACCTTAGTGTGAATATTCATTTCATTGAAATCAGGTTCGTAAGGAAGATTAACGATATGTTGTTTGCGATGCCAAAATTTATTAGGAACTTCAGCACATATTTCAGATTCAATTATCTTCTGAAAATTACTGATTTTGTCTTTTTCTTGATCTAAGTACTTATTGATTTTGTGGAACCTTAGATCTTCTTTAAGAAAACAAATTTGATTCTGTCTAAAGATAAGTTATCTTTTAAGAGAATGGATGATTTGTTCTTGAGGTGGATTGATGAACTTAAAACAAATATCATGTTCTAAAGCTATGCCTCTGTTGTCAATAGTCATAGGATTGAGTAAGGAAAGGAAAGGAAAAGAGTGCATAGAATAATAGATTGACTTAGGCTTCTAACAACAATAAAGTGGGTTTTTAGGCAAATGCCATCATTACAGACCCAAGATTCAGAGATTTTATAATTAATTTTCATCCTGCCATTGTTAGCAGTGGTAAGGGCTTGTCTGGTGGTTTCACAGTACTTAGTGGGGACAAGGCCTTCCTTGATACAATTAAGATCAGCTCCAGAGTCAATGAGAGATATACCTTCATAAGTGAAGTCTTTATTGATAACAATTTTAATGTTAACATACCATTTTTGGAAGATAACTCTATCAATACTAAGGATTTCTTGATCCTTGGATTCAGAAAGACTAGGAATATTTGCTTCTTTAATGAAGTCAGGATTTATCTTAAGAACATTATTATCATCATTAAGATAAAGCTCTTCCTCATCACTTCTAACTTATTCTACATTACGAAGTTCAAGGAGAGAAATTCTAGTGGAGAGGGTTTTAACATCTCTTTTGAGGGAAAGAATTTCTCCTTGGAGGTCTTGGATGGTAGGACCTTTAGGTTCAACGACTTGTAGTCTGTCCATAACAGTAGAAAATTTAAAAGTGTTTCCTATAGTAGGAGATTGTTTAGTGATAGCTGTGACTAAAGTAGTAACATCGTCAGAAAGAGGTTGTTCGTTAATTAAAATGGGATTACCATTAGGTTCGGTCTTAATAGAATTCAGAATATTATTCTGGTCAGTGGGGGTAAGATAAAAATCCCACCATCCATGAAGTTGACCAGTAAAACCAGCAATAAGATATCTGGTTATTATGGCTTCGTTTTCTTCGGCATTACGGTTGCGGGTACTGTTGGCCGCCATAAGCATATGTTGTAGAAGAGTGATGACTTGGTAATCAGTCATCCCATCTAAATTACATTCATAAATAGAAGACCCATTAAAAGAAGAAGGGGTAGAAAAATTCTTTTCTTCTAATTGCATATCTACCGGGGTAGGTCTGGGATAATAATTTCTAAGAGGAGGTCTTGAATTTGTAGTTCCAATAGCAGTAATAAATTGCTATTCTAATTTTTCAGGTTCTGACTCAGAATCACTCTCTATATCTCCTATCATATTGATGTTTTTTGGAGAGGGTTGTGAAGATTGAGGAGTCTCTATTTTAGGATATTTTTCTCTAGGGGTTTTGATTTGCCCCAACTTAGTCATTAATTCTTTGAGAAATTCACCACTTGATTCCTCAGAATTTAACTTGAATTTGCTGTCTAAATTGATAGAAGGTTTGACCAAAAGTTGCTCTATGTTTCTAGCAACAGAGGAGCCGGTAGAAGCTAAATTAAAGCCAAGGGAAGTACTGAAGACATTATTACTAATGCCTTTACGAGGTTGCATTTTTCTGTAGAAATCTGATAAAACGTCTTTAACATGATAGACAGTATCCTCGATTCTTGTGGTCCGTTCTCCAATGGTACTTAGAATAATGTTGGTGTAATTGGACTGTTCAGCTAAAGATTGGATTTCACAAGCAGTGACAGAATTGAGATGATTGGAGGTGCTGGTATCAACTATATGTTTTAAGGGGGCAGCAAGGAAGTTAGAATTCATATCTCCTTTCATAGCGAATTTATTAAAAGGAGGATGTATGCTCTCTTGCTTTTAATGACTTGGCCATATAAACCATTCACGAGTATTTCGTTTGAAAACATTAATTTGTTTTTGAGGATTCATATAATCAGGAACCTCTATATTGTTATCAAAACAAAAAGAATAGAACCATCCAAAGAAGGGAAAGTAGGTCTTAAAAGCCCTAAGAGTTTGGAAGAATAATTCCTTATATTGAGCTTTTTGTTCTTTGGAAAAATTGATACGATACCAGGCACGGTTGGTGCGATTATAATTAGCATAAAATTCATCATTGAGTTTCTTATGATCAATTTGAAAGTCTTCAATCACAAGAATATTATAGTCGAAATCATGAATAGAGGGGTTGTAATTATTTTGATTTTGATTTTGACCAGATGAAGAGGATATCTCACTAGGAGTTTCAACTGTATACATGGTTTCTGGGACTGAAGAATTATTATTCATGATCCCTTGAAAGATAATTTTGGGATCCTTACCAGACCTGGAAGGGGGAATAGAGTGATATTCACTGTTTTGACAAGATTGGAAATTTTGACTAGGAATAGAAGAACAAGAATATCTTGCACTTTGACTAAAGCTACCAGAATGAAGAATTTATAATTCTGAGAGAATGAATCTGATTGGCAAAAACGGATCTTTACGTCTCCTTCCGGAGTTTCAACAATATGGTCAATATGCGTATTTTGAGGATTGGTTTGGCGATGAGCTGCTTTGTTTTCTATAACCCAATCTTCAGGAGGAGTAAGTTCATTGAACTTAATCCGTCGAGGTAACATGACATTGGTCTTGTCAGGATTGGATTGGAAAAGAATAACAGATTTTCTGGGATCAGCAATTTGCTTAAAAGCCGGACAAATAGTAGACATGGCCTTATAATAAATTCGATATATAAGAACTAAATTTTGGGCTTGCGGTCTCATATTATATCTCTGAGTCTTAATATCCAAAGTAAGCACATCCATAATGTGAGGATCAGAAAGTGAAACAGAAAATTTGGGATAACAATTAAAATACATTGGACCATTGCAGAGACTAGTTTCAATCATTCTACGGATGGAATCATCAAAACTTAAATGACGATCATCGCGAATAGTGGCCCACACATGAGTATCCAGGCCTTCTTTAGTTAAGGAAGTAATTCCTATCTGGACTAAACCAATATGAACATAACAAAATTTTCGTTTATGTTTTTCTAAAGCCGATTTTGAAAATAATTGAAAAGACTAATTGTCTTTTGAAATATTCATAGTCTGTTCAACAGACTTAATGGAGTAAGTTTGCTTAAATTCAAACTGCTTGATATACAAGGAAGAAGGATTAACCTTAGGGATAGACCAATTGTTTAAATCCTTTTCTATATTTTCAATATTTAACTCGTGAATATTTCTATTAGAACTAGTATGGCTCTTTGTCACATTAGTAGAGAGGGATCTGATTAATCTTGCCATAAAAGCAATATCAGTGCTTTGCCTCACACCTACAACTGAGGGAAGCTATTAGGAATTATGCATGTAAAATTGGCAAAGCCATTAGCTTTACAAAGTTGGAGAAGAGAAGGGTCAGAGTTGTGTGTGTGAAGGTGACTGTCCTTGGGTCATTCATATATGCTTTTAAGATGTACAGGACTACCACTCTGCAAGTGAAAACCCTAAATCCTGAACACACTTGCTCAAGGACATATGATGTAGACATGGTGAACTACAGGTGGATTACAAGAAGGATAAAGTATTCCCTGAGATCTAATCCTAAATGGCCAGTTCAAGCTATAGTTGATACACTTCATGAATCCTACAACATTGAGGACACTAGATTGCAGATATATATAGGGCTAAGAAACTTGCTATGGAGGAAATTGAGGGCAACTGCAAGGAACAATATGAGAAGCTCTGGAGCAGTATGGCAGAGGTTTTGAAGAGTAGCCCCAATACCACTTTTGATTTGGAGGTTCAGGGTGGTAGGTTTAAAAGATTGTATGTATCTTTTGGGGGTTGTAAGAAAGGACTTGTACAGTGCTTAAGGCCTGTGCACATGATGGATGGATCTTACTTAAAGGGCCCTTATAAAGGGATTATATTAGCTGCAATTAAGATAGAGCCTAATGATAGTATATGGTCAGTGGCTCATGCAATGGTTGAAGTGGAGAATAAGAAGAACATGAAGTGGTTTGTCAACGTGTTGATTAATGATGTGGGCATTCAAAATTAGTCTGCCTGGACATTTATAAGTGATAAGCAAAAAGATATTGTTCAAGTGTTAGAGGGCCTTGTACCACAGGCAGAACACGGGTGTTATGTCCAACATCTTGTTCAGAATTTAATACTTGAGTTCAGGAGTAAAGTATTGACTGATCAGGTATGGGCTTGTGCTAGAGCTTCATACAAAGATAAGTTTGAGATCGAGATGGCAGTGATGCAAAAGGCCAGTGAGGGCGCACATTCTCGGTTGCTTGATAAGCCAGCCGAACACTGGAGCAAGTCACACTTTAAGGCATTCCTTAAGTGTGACATTTTTACTTAACAACTGGTGTGAGTCCTTTAATGCAGTAATTTTTTCTGTAAGAGACAAGCCTATCGTATCATTGCTTGAGTCGATCAGGTTGTACAACATGAAAATGATGGTGGAAAAAATAAAGTAGATAGCAAATAAGGCATGAAACATTTGCCCAGGCATCTAAGCCAAACTGGAAACCATCAAAGAGCATTCCAATATCTGTATACCGCAGTATTCTGGTGATAAGAAGTTTTAGATTTTGTTAATGTATGGGGGGTAAGATAGTGTTGACATCAATGCACATAGTTGTAGCTGTAGAAAGTGGGACTTAACTGGAAGACCCTGCATCCATGTTGTTGCTACAATCCATCATGCAGGGGTGCAGCCTAAGAGTTATATGCATCAATACAATTGGATTAATACATATAAGAGAGCTTATGACAATATTGTGTACCCTCTGAATAATGAAAATCAATGGCCACAAACTGAAATGGATCCACCACAGCCACCTACAGTTACAGCCACTGTAGGTAGACCAAAGAGAAAAATACGATGGAGTGAAGTGAAGTGAAAAAACCCAAATAAGCTTAGGAAATTCCAAGCAACACACAGCTGTAGAACATGTGGCAAACTTGGTCATAACAACATAACTGGTGCACAAAATTTGGGTGAAGGCAGTGCATTAGAAGTAGACCAAGAGTGTGGTGCTTAGGGTGGTTCTCAAGAGGAAGATGGCAAGGTATTTAGGATTCTTGGTGCTCATGAGTCAACGCCATAAGAAGTTACTATCCCAGAGGTACAAGTGGGTAGCATTTTACATTTCTTTAGATTATGTTACCTTGGATTTGGAGTAACTGACTTGTTTTTGACCTTTTTATTCAGAAGGTCTTTGGACTTGGATTTGTCACAGAATGTCTCTTTAGATTTGGACTTGTCACGGGAAAGGGCTGATGAGGTGACTGGTAACAGAGAGGTATACCACAGTATTAAAACATGGTGGTACCTGTGGTTTCTAGTCATGTTAGGTTGAGCATGGTTTAAGTTGTTATTTTTGGCTTTTAGGAGCAGCAGCTTCAACCCCTGCCAAGCAATGGCAACAAGAATTGGGTATACAATACGGCAATGGCGACAAAAAGCAATTATTTAATACAGTGGTGGCTCAGGCAATAAAGAAATTTCAAGCAATCTATGCTCAATTGCAAGAGAAATATGAAGGCACTAAGCTATTTCAAACCCTTGGAAAGTCACTGGACTCCCATTTGGAATAATTTACTAAGGATGGTGAAGAAGGGGGTACATTTTTTGACCTTGCAGTTGCTACTAACAGAACAGAGAGGGCTACAAAAAGGACTTTGGGATTGGTAAGACTTTGTGCATATGTAATGCAATTTTGAATTGTGTTTGGGATTGTTTTAGTGATACTTGTTTAATTTGTGCATATGTAATGCAATTTTGAATTGTGTTTGAGATTGTTATAGTGATAGTTGTTTAATTTTATGTTATAAAGGAAAAAGATCAGACTTGTCTGGAAGCCAAGTGGCCCACATATTGACTTGTTACAAGAAAACTTAAGCCAACAACATATGGCTACACCAAATGCTTCTCAAACATCAGAAATGGTAAGAAAGTCTTGCCACTAAAGCACAAAAACAGAGCTTGCCGTTTTATATTCTTACACTTTGGAGTTCATGCAGGTTAAAGCACATCCAATCATAGTACAATGACACTCAGTTTTTAAGCAAGCACCTCAAGCCGTGATGAAGAAAATGGGGTCAACATCAGTGAAGGTTGCTCAATATACTTAGAAGGGAAACATGTACAACCACCTCATCTCTGTAAGCTACTGCAGTTCATACTAGAAGTTCCACTCAAGGCAAGGGGAAAGGAAAGGACACTACTAGTGGAAAAACAACAGTCAGAGGCACCTCATCTTTGCAAGTTGTTGCAGTTCAGACTAGAATTTCTACTAAAAGTAAGAGGGAAGGGAAGGACACTGCTAGTGGAAAGAAAGCAGTGAAAGGAGGCAAGGGTAAAGGGAAAGGCATGAAAGTGATTTAGGTTGGCATGGAAGTGATGTAGGTTGGTAGTTAGTAGTTATGTAATTTGCATATATAAGCATTTGTAAGTTGGCTTTTGGCAATGGAGTTTGGGTTATATAGCCATTTTGCGTGACAAATTTTTGTGGATACATAGGGCCAATTTTTTTTGTACAAATAGAATATTGCGAATGCTATATACTTGGGCATTTTTGTGCACGTACACTGGGGTACATGGTGATCATATGGCCAGTTTTAAAATGACCAAAATTTATGGAGATATTGGGGTATAAGGTGAACATATGGGCAGATAGATAGAGTGGCAGCTTTTTGTTTGTCTATGGTAGCATTTGGCCAGGTCTTTAGGGCATTGTCTATGTAAATTATTAATAGTTCTTGTTCACCATTGATGTAACTTGGATACTTTTGTACCAAATGGATGATTAAGTTTTAATATTAATGACTATTTTGTCATATGTTAGATGCTTAGTGTTTAAACATCTATTGTTACATTTGATTAATGACTGTAGAGTTATCAAGACTTAGATATTTAGGTCAACAAACCGCTGGTACATTGATAACATTGAGAGCAAATATAATAGGTTGCATATTGTTCCCAACCTATTCTGGTCGCAGTCAAAAGCCCACTGGGGTCCCATTTTGCACGACACGTCGGCAAATGCAACAATCGATATTCAACACTTCCAACAGGTCAAAGCGTGCACGCACAAGTCACGTGCACTTCCCACGTTCGTTACATTACTTCGTCACTAAGAAGCTCTCTACGACCTTCGTCGCTCGCATCTGCGCGACAGCGCTGCGACTTTGGTGGCCCCCGCACCGTCTTCACGACCCCCGTCGCCGGCGCCCGCGCACCACACCATACACACTTCATCGCGCACAATCATGTTACATGACCCCGGGCCCCACACTCATTCACCACACCATGCGCACCATGCCTTGGTCGTAGAACATGCTTCGACCCACTCTCCGGAGTGCGCAGCATCCCGCGAGGATAGGTGACTCCTCTAGGACACTATCTCCGCCAGGGAGCTCTTTAATTCCCATTTTGCCAGGTAGTCGGCTCCTCCGGGATGCTACCTCGGCCCGTCATGTAGACGGCTCCTCCGGGATGCTACCTTGACGCGCTCTGATTGCTCTGGCACAAAGACTCACCCGTGGGTATAGGCGACTCTTCCGGGACACTATCTCTGCCAGAGAGCTTTTCGACTCCCCTTCTGCCAGGTAGACGGCTCCTCCAGGATGCTACCTCAGCCCGTCAGGTAGACAGCTCCTCCGGGATGCTACCTTGACGCGCTTTGAGTGCTCTGGCATAAGGACTCAGCCGCGGGGATAAGCTCGCTCTCTAAGACACTATCTCTGTCAGGGAGCTCCAAGTGCTCCGGTACAAAGACTCCCATTCTGCCAAGTAGATGGCTCATCCGAGATGCTACCTTGGCCCGCGAAATAAGCGACTCCTCCGGGACACTATATCTGCCAGGGTGTCTGTGTGACTGGCCTACGTGCTCCGGCACTGGGGGCTTGCGTCGGCACCCCTAGGGATTATGACCCCCGGGTCACTCCGAGACATGAGCAGGTCTCCAGAGGGCATCGTGCCTAGTCCGCCTAGCAGTTGGGCGTCGGGTCTTCCCCATCGTTGCCAGGCATGTGGGACTCTACAAGGGCTTGGATTTGAGGCTAGATCAAGGGGTATCTATGGCCACACCGACACTATGGGAGCCAGTCTTTCCAGACAGACAGAGCGACGTTGTGCGGGGCATGCCGGGTGAATATGCGATCCGACAGTCCGTGGAGCACTGGCACCTGTGGACCCCCTAATGACGTGTCACTCCTGGGGAGCGCCACGTGTCGGTTGATGACACCATTATCTCAACCTTTATAAATAGGGGTCTTGAGAATTCATTCAGATCGGAACTCTCACATTTTCACTTTCTCATTCTAGAATCCTAAAGAGAGAAACATACAAGACCTTGACTCTGGACCTAAGCATCGGACTGTGACTATCGTCGTGTATTCACCATGCGCCATCGTCCTCGCAGCACTGCCACCCTCAGGCTTTGTCTGGGAAGCCCTTGGTCTCTGCCCTTGCTCCACCTTTGTTGTGTCCCACATCAGCACCTTTGGCATCTGATTCGGACTGCATTCCTTGTGGCACCTCCACGTCGATTGTGAACCCACTTTCCTTGGCATCACATACAACTAGGGAAAATACAATATCTTGCCAGTGTTTACACAACTCTTTTTCCCAAGCCTAAACCCTTCCAATAGAACTACAGCTACACACAAGATCACAATCCATTTTTTTAAGCTTGAGTTCTTGATGAGCAGCTCCATGTTCCTCCTCTCCAACTCAGACTTCCTTGTCTTTAATTCTTGGTTCCTCAACTGCAATCGTGTAGTCCTTTTGTACAGTTCATCATTATGTACAAGCCCCTCTTCTAATTTCTTCAATGCCAACCTCCCAAAACCATTCCATAATCGCATACAATCGGATCAAACTACTTGAATAAGTTACATTTTTGTTCATCCTACATACATAAAAAAAAACCTTACACTAGTTAAGATCAAAATTCCATATATGATTATCAAATTATGAGTGTAGGTAGTTACCTAGTAATGAGCACATCCCAAAAATCTTCTACCCAGATTGTTCTTCGTCCACGACATGGTCAAAAGGAATGTTTGTCCACAATAGCAGGTGGTGGGCATGGATAAATTAGTAGAGTGGTTTGATTTCCTAGATCTAAAAGTATTGTTGCTACTTTCAGCCTTGAGTATGTGTGTATGTCTCTACTGCATGAGTGTGTGTGTGCGCGCGCGCGCGCGTTTTGAATTTGGAGAAAATGAGTCATTTTGCCCTTTATTCGGTTTAACAGTGTTTTTTGCAAAATTATACCCTAACATTTTCTTAGGGTTGCATTTTTATACCCTGGCAAAAAAGTGACATGACCAAAATACCCTCTCAGTTAACGAAAAAAACTAACAGGGTGTGTGTAATATCCGACACTTTTTCGAACGGTTTAAAATAATTATCGGTGACCCAAAAAATAAACGAGCGACTAATTTGGGCAATGCTCGATATTCGTGGAGTATGGGAGCTTAAAACAATTTTGGGGTAAAAATATAATTTTGAAACTTTTGGGGTCATTTTGTAATTTTGAAACAATTTGGGAGCCAATTTGCAATTTGGAAAAGTATGCACTTATGTGTCAAATTTTAGAGACCACCCTTGTAATGGTGCCACCTTCTACTTAAATTATAATGACTAATCTAATTAATTATTAAATAATGGTTGATGTGGTAAAAGAGGAAAATATCGGGTAAATGAAAAAAGAAAGAAAGCGAGAAAGAAGAAACATAAGAGAAACAGTACATGGAAGAACAAAAACATAGAGCTGAAGCAGGGGGCGCGGGGAAGAGGGAAAAACAGGCAGAAATAGGGAAATCCAAGCCATCTATCAAGAGGTAAGCTTTTAAATCTTTAACATATATGCTCTAGTGGGTGTTTATGGGTTTAGTGTGTGTTTTTAGCTATTACGTAGTGTGTGTGTGTGTGAGAGAGAGAGAGAGAGAGAGAGAGAGAGAGACATGAGGTTGTGCAAGGAGTGCATTTCGTGGGTGTTGGATGCTTCGGGTGTGGGTTAGAGGATATGGTTTTGTGTGATTTTGGCTTCTAAGATAATGTTTAATATATTTGTGTGTTTGTAGGGGTAAGGGAGAGGGGACCGTGACTATGCAATGGGTTTTGGGTGTAGTTACAGTGAGTCTCGATTGAGGGAGTTTATGTGAAATTGTGTTTATAAATTGTGAATAATGTGGTGATATGGTGTGTTTAGGAGAGAATGGAAGTGATTAGAGTGTTTGGGTGAATTGCCGAGAGTATGTGAGTGGGACAGTGGGTTCTTGGAGCTCGACAGTGTGTGGGTGGAGTTATAGTGTGAGTGTATGTGTTCGGGTGTGTGTATGTGTGTATAATTGTGTGTGTAAAGTGTATTAATGTGTGTGTTTAGGTGTATTAGGAGTGTAATGAGTGTGAAGTGGAGGTTCTGTGAGGGTGTAGGGTTTGGCTGTGGGAAGAGGATGAAGTGTATGTGCTTTTGGTGAAAGATTGTGTATTGAATAGTAAGTGTAATTGTCACTAGGATAATAACCCCCATTATTTTTACGAGACGTAAACTGTGAAAAAATTTAAGAATTTTTGGTGTCTACAAATGACGCTAAATTAGGTATCGATTAAAAGGAATTCCCAAACTATTTGACATAGCAAACCAAGTTATTTTAATATGAAAATTTTAAGAAACCTTATTTTTATTGAGATGTTTCATTTTCTAAAATTTCGTGTCATTCCAAAGTCGATAGTAATTTTTAGCAAAATCGGCTTCTGAGCGCTCGGTCCGGACACCGGTTCGAAATTTTTCGGGTGAAATTTTTAAAAAAAACTTTTTAGCCCAAAAATGACTTCGGGATGCTTACAATAGTGTTTTTAATGTGTTTTTAAGATTTTTTCGGTGCCGGAAATTTCCAGGAGATATTTTGGTAATTTGTGACTCGTAAGAAGGTATTTTAGTAATTTTACCTATAAAGGTACTTTTGGATAAATTCACATACGATAAGGATATTTTAGTGATTCTATTTACGGAAATGAGGTTTTGGTGATTTAAGTGTGAGGGGTATTTTTGATAATTTTACATATAAAGGGCATTTTGGTAATTCTACATACTCAATGAGGGGGCTGTTATTGAATTCATAATATTGTAGTATATACTGTATACTAACACTTGGATTGTTCCGTTTAGATTAAAGCAAAAGATTTTCCGGTTAGACTAGCTTAACTTCGGATCTAGGTAAGGGTTTCTATCTGAACCCCGGGTAAGAATTTCTATCCGAAACCTAATTTCGATAACATGTGATCGTAAGTATCATTTCGATTTGTCTATGACTATTGTCAAACAATGAGATATGCATTGATGTCAGCATGTTGTTGCCAAGGAAACCTCAATATTAAACTTGATATCGATGCTAGTCTATTATTGCATGCTGAGAAAATTCGATAATTTTTTGCATTTCTTCTTCTGAATTGTTGTGCCTAAATTCGATAATTGTTCGTAATCGTTCTTGCTATTGGTTTGTGACAATTCTTGTGTTGAATTATTGTGCTTAAATTCGATAATTGTTTGTAATCGTTCTTGCTATTCCGAAATTCTGAATGATGAATTATATCAGTATGCTTAATTGTTATTGAAACCTTAATTGTTTCGGTTATTTGAATTCATATTTGTGCTCATTTTATTACATGTTAAGAAGTGAATTTCTTGTTGATTCTATGATTGTTGTTTTATGTGTTAACCTGGAAATCTATTCTGTAAGGAGGCGTTATAAAGGGTTTGAACCTGCATAGTTATGCAGAGCTAGTACTTTAATGAGAATGTCTAGTTATCGTAAATCATGCATATGTACACTTTCTGTGCATTACCTAAATGGGCATTGCCTCTGCCCTGGATCAATATCATTGAATTTTTTTACATTGTATCTTACCATGATTGTTTTGAGAATGATATTCGAATGAATGTCTTATTATCCGATTGAAGGGGATTGAGTGAAACTCATCCCCATATTGTGATCGAACTGTTTTTGATTGTCTGAAACCGTTCCCCTATTGCCCTTTAAAGTATATGTGTTCGTTTTGAAACCCTTTGGAAAATCATCTTTGTATTTTTAAATGATGACTTTGAAAATGATCTTCAAATGATCGTTTTAGAAAATCATCTTTGTATTTGGTTATGACTGTTACTGTTCATTTTGGAAACTAGGATGATTGTTAATGTTTATTTTGGTGTCTTTCTATGACTGTCTTTGGTCGTTTTTTGTATATGCTTATGACTGATTATGATCATTTTGAAAATTATTAAACTGTCCATGATTGTTGAAATGTTTTGAGAAATTGTCCTCGGATGAACTTTTGGGTCGTTTTGTAATTCTTTTGGTTGTTCATTGAACGACCTTACTGAACTCTCAAAAGCTCACTCTTTGTTTGATTCCCTTCTGCATGTAATGATCATCGGTAGGATGCTCGGGAATGGTTTTAGAGTCTGTATGAGTTTTCGATTAGCCCACCACTACTGTGTAATGTGACCCCTGCGTTGGTCAATGCTATTAACTCGTTCTACAAGAAATTGAGTTTGTAAAAAACCTAAGTTTTGGTAGTTTAAGTTTAAGCAATAACGTAATCTTGTATTTTGTAAGGGTTTGAATTGATGTCTAATTAGATGCTTTAAAGTATGTGTCAGAAAACAAGATTTGATAAGTTTGATGTGATGTGGTAGGTTAACACTCCGGGAGTTCGGGGCGATGGAGCTCCGGATTTCCAGGATGTTATAGTGTGGGCACCAAAATCGTGCCATAGTTTTGTGGATAGAAATGCTATTTTGGAAGGTCTGAGACATAATTTGCAATGGGCCATATGTGATGGTATATTTTCGCTATTAACCCTATATAATATAGTTCAATCTTCATCTAATGTCAAGACAATGTAATGCGACGACAAACCATATCAACCAACTATCGAAGCTGAAAAAATATGGTAACTTGTTAATAAGTGAAAAAATGAAGCAAAATATTACCCAATCAATAAAGAGCGAAGGCAAAATGAGGAAGTTGTAAACTATGAATTCTAAAGTTTGGTAACTTTAGTGTTAAACCACGAAAACAATTCCGATAGCCTTTTGGAATAGAGAGTACTGAGTTAGCTTAGAAAAAACGGTGAATCTAGTGAAAGAAAGGTCGATGTGTACAAGGCTAACTGAAACCAATAAAATAACCCTAGACGGGGGGGGGGGGTGAATAAGGTTTTAAGACTACTTTAAAAATTAACAACCAACAAACCTCAATCTCAATAACTCAAATAAACAAACAACCAATCTCAACACAAATATAAAATGATAAAGTAAAGAGAGAAGGGTTTAGAGATACTTGACAAGGAGAATTAAATAGCTCGGCTTGATATACCCACAAGCCTACGTCCACCCCTTCAAGGAAGTCCCTTGAAAGGCCCTAGAATCCACTAGTATGATCTTCCTTACGGGTCAAGATCGAACCTCTTACAATCCCTTGATGCTATGCCCACATCAAGAACAAGCTTTGACAAACCCAAAGCTCCAAAGCTTGACAACCCCAAGCTTTGATACAAGAACCTTTCAATGAAGAAATGTGTACAAGATTTCACTCTCAATAAGTAGATGAGTACAAGTTGAAGTACTAGAATAAGATAGATGAGTGTATGATGACTTATGAAAGTGTATATCTCTCAAATGTAAGCTCACAATAAATGCTCTCTTGAAAAGGATGAGAAATCAATGAAAACAAGAGAGATTTGAACAATTACTTTGATCTTTGAGAATATGAAAGATAAGAGAGCTTTGAATGCAATTGATGAATCAAACCAATGCCCAAAATGAGTATTTATAAATGTAGGAATAAATATGACCGTTTGGAGTTAGGTGGAGCATTAAATGCGTCAAACGGTAAATGCAGTCGACTGCAATGCACCATTGCAGTCGACTGTAACCCAAAAGTAGCCGTTGGAAATTCAAATTTCCAACTTGTAGTCGACTGTAATCCAATGCAGTCGACTGTAATAGGCTACTGGAAGTATTGCAGTCGACTGCATTCCAATGCAGTCGACTGCATTCCTGAAAATGCAGTTTCCTTGTTTTTAAAGCATGAAAAACTTTTATGCATGCAAGGGAAACCTATGGGCAAGTTCTAGGTATACAGTCATCGTAACGATCATCTCTCTATGTCTAGTTTACAAAGACGGAAATAAAAGCATGAAAACTTCAATCGACGAATTCCCTCTTTGATGCGTTCCGTTGAGAGTCTTTGACCGTGTTGCTCGTCTAATAATCTTTTTGCATGAGTATGAGATTTGTTCCTATTGCTTCATCAACTCAATGCATGTTTAGACAGCATAATCATCAATGTTAGTTATCATCAAAATCAAATATAATCCTAGGTTAAATAACCATAGGGTTAACAATCTCTCCCTTTTTTATGATGGCAAACATTGATTCAAATAATATGAGATATATAAGATAATAAAGCCAAAGAAGCATAACAATCTCAATTATAAACCATAAGGGGTCATGAGAAGAAATCATGACAAAAAGCTCCCCCTATCTTAAGGAGTATAGGGCTCCCCCTAACTTAAGCAATATAGGGCTCCCCCGAACTTAAGTAATATATGCTCATATCAAGTCCACACAAATATGAATCAACAATATTTTCTCCCCCTTTTGACATCATTGAAAAAGGTCAAGGGTGTGTGTGAAAGTGATCAACTTATGTATCCATCCATGGATAATCAATATTGCCAACAAAGGCATTCAAAATCAAGAAGGCATAAGTATTTGAATAACCATCAAAAGGTGTACCAAACACTTTTTACAAAGATAGCACAAATAGGAAGTGTAAAGGTTTTTAGAAATATGAGTGTGTGCAAATCAAAAGAGATTGAATGAATATCAACAAAATCAATAATTTTGAAAAGAGAAACATCAACCAAAGCATGCTTTAAGCATATTAAATAATGTTCAAGCATGAGAAGTGCAACTTGCATGATTAGCACAAGAGATATAACATTTAGTCACATAGGTGAAGACATGCCAAGTTCTCTTCTAAGAGCGGTAAACCTCTTCGAATCTAAAGGTTTAGTGAAGATATCCGCTAATTGGTGATTTGTGTCCACGAAATCTAGAACAATATCACCTTTTTGCACATGATCACGGATAAAATGGTGTTTGATTTCTATGTGCTTTGTGCGTGAATGTTGGATGGGATTTTTGGTCAAATCAATGGCACTAGTATTATTGCATAAGATAGGTATGTGATCATACTTGAGTCCAAAATCCAAAAGGGTTTGTTTCATCCAAAGAATTTGTGCACAACAAGCACCAACCGCCATATATTCGGCTTCGGTGGTAGAGAGTGCAACCGAGTTTTACTTTTTGGAACTCCAAGAAACAAGAGAGTGACCAAGAAATTGGCAACCTCCACTAGTACTTTTCCGCTCGGTTTTACAACCGGCATAGTCGGCGTCGGAGTAACCAATTAGGTCAAAAAAGGAAGTGTTCCTAGGAAACCATAACCCTAAATCGTGAGTGCCCTTAAGATATCTAAGGATTCTCTTGACGACAATCAAATGAGATTCCTTAGGACAAGCTTGAAATCTAGCACATAAACAAACACTAAACATTATATCGGGTCTACTTGCGGTAAGGTAAATGAGTGATCCGATCATACCTCGATAGCGCTTAATATCAACATCCTTACCCTTTTCATCTTTATCAAGCTTTAATGAAGAGCTCATTGGAGTGTCAAAAGCATTTGATGCTTCCATGTCAAATCTCTTGAGTAGCTCTTTGGTGTATTTGGCTTGGTTGATAAAGATTTCATCCTTGCTTTGTTTGATTTGCAATCCAATGAAGAAGGTGAGTTCTCCCATCATGCTCATTTCAAACTCCTTACTCATACAAGAAGCAAACTCTTCGCACAAGGATCCATTAGTAGCTCCAAATATAATATCATCAACATAAATTTGCACAAACAATAAGTCATTGCCCTTAGATTTTATAAAAAGAGTGGTGTCAAGTTTTCCTCTTGAAAAACCATTTTCTAAAAGAAAACTACTTAGCCTTTCATACCAAGCTCTAGGAGCTTGTTTTAAACCATAAAGAGCTTTGCTAAGTCGGAAAACATGGTTTGGAAATTTTTCATGTTCAAAGCCGAGAGGTTGAGCCACATAGACCTCCTCCGAAATAAAACCATTTAGAAAGGCACTCTTGACATCCATTTGAAAGAGTTTAGTATCTCTATACCATGCAAAAGCTAATAGCATTCTAATAGATTCAAGTCTAGCTACCGGTGCATAAGTTTCATCAAAATCAATTCCTTCCTCTTGGTTATAACCTTGGGCCACTAATTTAGCCTTGTTTCTAACCACGACTCCGGATTCATCAAGTTTGTTTCTAAAAATCCATTTTGTGCCTATAATCCTAAAGTTTTGAGGTTTAGGCACAAGGGTCCAAACTTGATTTCTTTCAAATTGAACTAGCTCTTCTTGCATAGCAAGCATCCAAGATTCATGATGTAGAGCTTCGGAAAATTTCTTTGGTTCAATTTGGGAAAGAAACGCTATATTAACATGTTGTTGAAGAGAGCGTCGAGTTCTTACCCCACTCGAAGGATTACCTAAGATTTGATCGCTTTGATGATCCTTTTTGTAAGTCCAATCTTTTGGTAATTCTTGAGAGTTGTCCAAGTTTGAAGCATCATTGATTGCTTCCTCATTTCCCCCTTGAGAACTTGATTGTTGCTCCCCTAGATCAATTTCTTTGGGGTTGTCTTGTAGTGTTTCACTTATGCCAAAGTTCTCAAATCATTGTTCATGTCATCTACATTAACAATGTTAGTCCTCCAAAGAAAAGGATTAGTCTCATCAAAAGTAAAATTAATGGATTCTTCAACAACCAAAGTACTTTTATTATAAACTCTATATGCCATACTATTATTAGAGTAACCAAGAAAAATACCCTCACAGGTTTTGGAATCAAATTTGCTAAGGTGATCCTTGGTATTTAAAACAAGCATTTGTAACCAAACACTCTAAAAAAGCTCACCTTAGGTTTCTTATCATTAAAAAGCTCATAAGGGGTTTTTAACAAAAAAATTTGCAAGATAACTCTATTAAGAACAAAGCAAGCACAATTGACCGCCTCCGCCCAAAAGTATTTAGGTAAACCATATTCGTTAAGCATTGTTCTTGCCGCTTCTTGCAAAGACCTATTCTTTCTTTCGGCAACACCATTTTGTTGAGGAGTTCTAGGAGCCGAAAAATTATGTGATATCCCAAAGTCATCACACAAGGCTCCTATTTTTGAATTTTCAAATTCTCTACCATGATCACTTCGAATGTTGGTAATCAAATAACCTTTTTGATTTTGAACACATTTTGCAAATGAAGTGAACACATTTAGAGATTCATCTTTGGTAGCCAAAAAGAAAGTCCAAGTATAGCGAGAATAGTCATCAACAATAACAAAACAATATGATTTACCACCAAGACTAGTAGTAGGGATTGGTCCAAACAAATCCATGTGAAGTAATTGCAAGGGTCTAGAAGTAGATACCATTTTCTTCGGTTTGTGAGAGACTTTCTTTTGCTTACCCATTTGACAAGCATCACATACTTTATCTTTCTCCAACTTGATCTTTGGGAGACCCCTCACAAGTTCTTTGCTTGAAATATCCTTCAAATGCTCCATGTGCATGTGACCAAGTCTTCGATGCCAAAGCCAAGATGTTTCACTAATAGCACTAAGACACTTGACATCTTGGTTAGCTAAATCATTTAATTGAATGGAGTAAACATTGTTATCTCTACTACCAACCAAAATAGTTTCATTGTTCTTCAAGGATTGTATAGTGCAATGAGAAGCCTCAAATATAACTTTAAAACCTTTATCACTAAATTGACTAATACTTAGCAAGTTATGCTTCAATCCTTCAACATATAACACATTCTCGATTGAATGTGGTTCCTTACCAATAATTCCTTTACCTTTGATTTTTTCTTGAGAATTGTCACCAAAGGTCACATTTCCTCCTTCTTTAAGATCAATCGATGTGAAAAGAGATATGTTGCCGGTCATATGTCTTGAGCATCCACTATCAAGAATCCACTTCTTGCTACTAGATTTTACTTTGAGACATACCTATAAACACAAATCAAGTAATGACTTTTGGTATCCAAATTTTCTTGGGTCCTTGGGTGTTAGTCTTGCATTTGTATTCTTGACCTTTCACAATCCACATTTTCTTTCTACCTCTAATAAAAAAAAATTACAAGGACAATGATTAGTCGTATGCCCTTTCTTGTTGCACCAACAACAATGTGTAAAAGGTGTGCAATAGTTCTTTGGTCGTTTTGTATGAATATTCAACCTAACTTGTTGTTGCAAAACTTTAGGAGGCATGGCCATGGGATCTAATCCAAGACCACATTTGTTTAGGCCAATTCTTTGGCATCCAAGCATGACATCCAAATTATTTTGACCATCAACAAATTTTTCAAGACATTTTTTCAAATCACAAATCTCAACTTTTAAATCTTCATTTTGTTTTTCTAAAGCCAAAGTTTTGGAAGAGATTTGTTTTGAGCTAGGAGTGTTAACAAGTAACCAAATCGTTATTCACATGCTCTACATATAAATGGCTAGACATGCATTTATTCTTGGCATGCAACTTATCATTTTCCATTAACAACTTCTCAATTTGCTTATTAGCTTCAAGGAATTTCTTAGACAAAATAATATTTTTCTTGAAAATTTTCTTGGATTCCTCATATAAGCTATCATAAGCATCTTCAAAGCTTTCATTATCATTATCACAACCGGAAGAATATCTTACCTCATCATTTGCCATGAAGCATACATTTGCTTGATCATTCTCTTCATCACTTGAATCAAAATCACTCCATGTTGAAGTATGTTCGGCATTCATTGCTCTTTCCTTCTCCTTGTTCTCTTTCTTAGAGAATTGTCTTCTTTTAGCTCTTTCCCATACATCTCTTCTTTCCTTCTTCTCCCTTTTGTAGATAGGACAATCCATCTTCATGTGTCCCGGCTTGTGGCATTTGTAGCAAAGCTTCTCTTCGTTGCTAGCATTTTGTTGTCTTCTCCCATCATTTCTTCTAAATCTTAAGAACTTCTTGAAGTTCTTTGCAACCAATGCAATATCCTCTTCATCAAATTCTTCATTATCATCACTTGACTCAAGGTTTGAAGATGAAGCTTTAAGAGCAATTGATGTAGCCTTCTTCTTGACGTCCTCTTGATCAAAGGTTTTAAGTTGCATTTCGTACGTCATGAGTGAGCACATCAATTCATCAAGAGGAAAGATGTTGAGATTCTTTGATTCTTGGATGGCGGTGATCTTTGCATCCCAAGCTCTTGGTAAGGACCTAATCACTTTTCTTACTAGATCACCATTAGTGAATTCCTTACCCAATTGCTTCAAAGGGTTCAC